>JAODLC010000085.1:23069765-23081553 GCA_026781145.1 Hippopotamyrus pictus | reverse complement strand
TAAAACATGAGGAATCCACACGTGGTTAACGAGGGGGCGTGGCACACAGGAGGAGCGGACGATCGGGATATGACAGTGTCTGTGTCTGTGTTTGTGTCTGTGTGTCTGTGTTTGTGTGTCTGTGTCTGTATGTGTGTCTGTGTCTGTGTCTGTATATGCGTGTCTGTCGTGTGTGTGTATCTGTATATCTGTGTGTATGCTTACAGTATGTCTGTGTGTCTGTGTTTGAATCTGTATGTGTATCTGTGTGTGTCTGCATGTCTGTCTCTGTGTGATAACCAGCCTGGGGCAGGGCTGCGGGTGGTGTGAAGGTATCACTGGGGGTTCCTCACACTCTCCACATGGAGGCTCGCTTTCCGTGACCTTCTCTTCGCTGGGAGTCCTGCACGGCAGGGCTGAACACGCAGCATGGCCGCCCGTCTCTGCAGGGCTTCCCCGCGTCCCGCAAGGCGCCATTTCTGGTCCCGTGCCGCGTCTGGTCTCCCACCGATGCCAGAAGCTGGAGGAGCCCATTCAAAGCAGCGTTTGGATACTTAACATCCGACGGTGAGTCAGGCTCCATCCTGTGCTTTTCACCTGCTTCACGTACCAAAACCTCACTACTCTTGGCGTGACAAAATATCTCCTTGGTTCTTCTTCTGGCCTCCTGCTACTTTTCATCCAGGCTTGATGTTCTTGCACCACTGTTACCAGGGAAGTGGTTCTTCTATCATTCTTCTTCAGCAGTGTGGTCCATTTCCCATATTACACATATTCCTGCCTTTTTTGGCACTCAGTCCTCTATTGCACTCTCTTTTCCTGCACTGTCCTGTCTCCCCTGTCCCCCTAGGCCCTCCTCTGCTTCTGTAGCATTAGAATGTTACTGTGTTCCTTGGGACGCACGTGACAATAATAACTTGATCCTTGACCCCCAAAACTGATTTCGGCTAAGACACTTGGATCAGGTCCCGCCTGTATTGATTGGGCTTCAATCCAGTCGAGGCTTCAGGGATTCATGGGGTCTTTTCCAGCTAGAGCCCATGGATATGCACGATATGACGGTTACCATGTCAGTATCGGCCAATGCTTATTAAAAGCAAGATATTGGTATTGGTCTGATATGTCAGTCTTGGCCGATATCGCCAGATGATATTTAAACTTTATAAATATTCAAAGTTCGCAGCACCAGAGCTAAAGACTCATCTGCTAAAATAACTGGTCGCATTGGATGATGAGGGATTCCATCGGCTCGTTCAGCACTTAGATCCTCGCTACAGTCTCCCAGGTCAGCCCTAGTCCGCTGATATCTCACTGCCAGCATTAAACAATGTGCTTACTACAAATAGGTCTCAGGGGCTAGCCAGTTATCTGTGTCGGTAATACTGGGGCTCCTCGTGTGATTCACTTGTTAAGCTCTGAATGGGTTGAAGCCCTTTCCAGACTCCCCTGGCTGAAGCACTACCATGACTCCCCTGGCTGAAGCCCTCCCCTGACTCCCCCGGGCCCCTCTGCTTCACCAGGCCTGGGTCTCTTTTAATTGGCCCTAATTGAAAGGTGTCGGGGCCCAGCTGCCGGGATAATTGGATGATAATGAAGGAATCGAGAGGGTCGGCCGTGCATGTCGGCACACAGATACGACTGTAAAGAAGAGCTCAGACGCCTTCCTTTCTGCTGCCAGGCTTTTTTTCAGAAGGTTCCTCATCCTTAACTGAGGAGATAAATTACAATGATTAGCTACAATGCTAACAACAAGCCCACCTCAAACGGTGGAGTTGGCACGTACCGCAGCTAGAAGCACAGCTGTAGATCCTGCATCTAGCTGCAGAGCAGCCTGATATTTACCACCTGGCTTCAGATGGTCCTCAGGATGCATCAAGCAGGAGTTCCGGTAGACCGTCCAGCAGCCAGGACACCAAACCTTGACACGTGGCGGTGAAGTCGAACTTCTGCTGCTGACTTCTTGTGGCTCTATCGCTAAAACAAGGAACGCCCCCCCCCCCCCCACCTGATGCTGCTCGAGTGCTTTTGAGAAGAGCCTAAACAGGGGTTAGAGGTCAGCCCTGGGAGGTGGACCAGATGGAATGTGACAAAGAAAGGCCATTGGGCTGGACAGATGGGGGGCTGGAGTCGAGGAGCAGGGCGGAGGGGGGAGCACACAGGATCTGTAATCGCGGTTCTGCTCCGCTGGCCCAGGGCCTCGCTTGGCTGCCTCCAATCTCTGAACGGATTGGGTGTCGGGGAGCACTGAAACTGGGTCAGACCCAGGTAGAGTCTTGAGCCGTGCATTTAAATTGCTTGTTTGTCTGCACGGTGCTAAATCTGGAGCAGGAGGCTACCAAACGGACAGCAGCTTGGCATTTTATTTCTTTGCCGGAGAGAGAGAGTCAAAACCATTTACTGTTTCTGCTCCACAAGGACTCTGTTTAGTTGCCCTACCCAGGGCGCTGGGGATGGAGTCAATCCAACCTCAATACAAGAAGTTAAGGCTCCAATAATTTATCAGAAAACACTTTTTACAACATCTACCATTAACGTTGCTGTGAGATTTGGCACCAATTTGAGGTAACCATGACAACCAGGCAGTGTATGTGTGTGTGTGGGTGTGCGTGTGTGTGTGTGTGTGTGTGTGTGTGTCAAAAGGCGAGTGGAACTCAGGGCATGTCGTCAAATGGACCCACTCCCCCCCATCACACCACTGTCTCACTTGCCAGTTGACTGTCCTTTTCACTCCAAAAAAGGCCACAGTGTCCTGAACTACAGTACAGCCGTCTGCTTCTCTGCTTTGACCCCAAACTGTATCCCCGGCCTGCTGTCCCCCGCTGCTCGTCCTTCTTCCACACCCTGAGTCTCCTTTCTCTAATTTCCCTTCCTGTTCTTTCCTCCAGCTTCCCCCATGTAATGCCAGTGTATATACAGCACTGTGCAAAGAAAGTGATGTTTCAATGATCTAAATGTTGGTGTAAATCTATGGCATTATGTCTGTCAAAGTGTGTCAGCTCAACCATTTCAAACCCTCTCCTAAAGTCAAGCCAGTATTTTTTTCACTCGACCACTACCCCACCTCATACAGTACAGTATGGCTATTCAATACCTAATCCAGTCAACATTTTTAACAAATATTTGGAATTGCTGAGGTGCCCATAAGGAGAGGTTTGGGACCTGAAGCTCTGTTCTTCTAGTCATCCAACAAGCTATCAGTGACTTTTTTGGAGGATGGAACCAATTCTCATTAATTGTTACTCAATTTGCATATGTTCTATTGTTAAATTGGGTTTACATGATAAATTTACCCAGATAAACAGCCTTAAACATTTTATTTGAGTGCCTAAGACTTTTGTTTAGTACTGTACATGTTTCTGCATGTCATCATGCCATGATGGGCAAATCCTTCCCTCTTAGCCAGATTAAAGCGAAGGGGGGGTGTGGGGAGCACCTTCCTTTTGGCACAGGGGCCAATCCCAAAATTTACAGCTTCTTATTTCCTTCTTTTCCTGGGAGCAGCGGGGTTGTGTGATGGATGGGACGAGGCAGGCATCTCTGTGGGCTCTTAAAGGTCCTGCTTCCCCTTGCTGATCCCGGACCAGCTTCAGCTGGTCTCTGGAACCTTTCTGGCACATTCCATTTTTGGGTTGTTATTTAGAAGTGACTCCCGGTCAGATTGCAGGATGAGAAATCCACCCCTACATCAAGAAAGTCAAGAAGAGAGGCTAAGGCAGAGATTCAAAAGCGTACACCTGAAGGTGACAGGTTCAGATCCCAGAAACTAGTGGTGCTGACCGTGTTACCGCCCTATTATGCTGCCCCTGGAAAGGTAGACTTCCTTAACAAATGCCCTGTCCCCCGTCTTGAAGTCCTGCATAGTCACTCTGATGTAAACGTAAGGTCATTCATTTCCAGCTAGACGAGGTCATTCTGCATGCACCGACAGTGACAGCAGGGTGTTCTGGTCCCTTGGCCCTTTTCCCGTTACTTCCCACCGTGACCGTGACGTGTCCGCAGAACGCCGTCACCAGGACAGATTAAGAGGTAAGGAGTCCGAACCGTGCACATTGCAGAATGTGCGTCGATATCGTCGCTTCTAAGATTTAAGCAGAAGATTAAAAGGAAAATCTCTACTGAAGCTCTGAGGTGATATAAATTTCAACGAAACAACCAGAACAGAAGAAATGGGTGTGAATGGCCTGTTTAATTTTAAGGTGTGAACTGCATGGTTTTCAGCGAGTGGGGAGGCTGATCAGCCGGCAGCGTTTATGACGCATATTTACGAAGGGGACACACACCACCTGCAAGGTGCATTGGCAGGACGCAAAACACTTGAGTGATATCGCCAGACTACTAATGATCTGGAAGGATCCGCCTCGAAACACACCGCTTACATTTCCCGTTGAACGTGCGTCAGTCTGGGTGTCGTCTTCATCACGCGTGTCGTCGCTCTCTTATCTCTCTCTTCTTTTTACTGGCAAAGCCCAAAAGCGTCGCGGTTCCAGTTAAGCTCTCGAAAGTCTTTGCCGCGTATAAGTTCCTGTGTGCTGGGGAGCCAGCGGGGCCAGAATTTAATTGCTTGTTTTTCCATTGTACTTGTTTTTTTTTTCCCTCCATGTGACAAATGGCACAAATAAAAAAACGAGCAGATCAAAACCAGGGCGAAGGCTGCGGTCTCTGCGGTCCAGCGGGGAAGCAGAGGTGACGGTCGCATGCACAGCAGCTGCGGCCAACGTGACGGCTGTCGCTTCACAAGTGCCGGCGCCTCGGATAACGCCTGTGCCAAAACGGCGAGGATGTTCCCTCAGCCGCGGAATATCTTTGCATATATTTGAGAACAAACGGCCTCATGTGGCGCTGTACTGTGCGTCTTACACTGCGGAAAGAACAAAGGCGACGAGTCTGTGAATGAAGATGGCGACAGCTGATTTAACAATCAGTACCGGGGGGGGGAGGTTGCAAGGGAAGATTACATATAATGGACATCTCATATAGTCTCCAGTGGGGGTGTTTAAGCAGCGGCTTGATGGGTAATGTTTGGGATTTGGGGTGGGGAAGGGTCAGTGACCTTGCTCCCTCCCATGGGGGACCTAACCTATCACAGGGGTTAAGGAGTCATTATTCTAGGCCTATGGGGACACACAGATCCCGTGGGGGGGCACTGATGGGGCTGTGATTGACTGTAAATGGGATCAGTGATGGAAATGTGACCATGCAGGCCCCCCCTTTTGCTGCGGCTCCAGATGCAATATGGGAACCTGCCCAGTGGTATTCTGGGATCATTTCCCATGATGCCCTGCAGGGAGCAGTATCTCACACGAGGTCCATTTTGTCGCTGCATACAGTACGTGGTTGCAAATAGAAACGACGAGTGATTCTGTGGACGCTGTCACTCTCCCCCCCCCCAAATGTTTGATATAACACCATGCTGTTAGGTGTGTATCTGTATATTCTCTGCCCATGTTCCTATTGAACAGATGAGGTCAGAGCCACATGAGTTATTGTCATTGGAAGAGAAGTGGTCACATGACCACACAAGTAGTCCATGTCTTTGCCTGACTAAAACTGAGAAATGGCATTTTGACACAATTTTCAGCTAGGGAAAGAACTTTGAGTACCCCTAATGCATATTTAGTTATAAACTCATTAAGGCAGAATTCCCACCCTCCCCAGCACTCGCACAGCCCTTCCACACCCGTACGGCTTATGTTTACCCCGACTCTAGTGATCGCTGTGTCAGGACTCCGTAAAGGACCAATCAGGAGGCTTAATATGTGCCTGCATGGATACTGAAGCTGCTTAAGTGGCCCACTGATGCTCTCGCACAAACTGAGAATGGAAAAACACCACGTGACGATTAAAAGTATTAGCATTTTAATTGTGCTGATGTTTAGGTTAGGATTACACCATCAACAAGCTCATTTAAGCCTCAGATAAGTAAAAAAAAAAGGGACCACAGGATAGCTGAACGTTAAGACAGAATAGACAGGAAGTATTTAGGAGGGCAGTATGAGCTAATGTACGGTTCAGGCTGCTTGTTCTTAGCTACTGGAGAGAGTAGCCAACCCATCAAAAATGAGAATAAAATGAATAGAAAACCAAATGCTGTAATACCATTCTATCTCTGCCTGACCAATCTGCTGCCAAATATTACTTTTTAATTTAATATTTTGGTCTTTCTCATCTTAGTTCCAGCAGCAGCAAAGAGTCTGGATTTAAGACGATTTGTCTTAAGAATCACAGGCGGGCTCCCCGTACAGTGATGGAGGTGATGGCTTCTGCGGGCGGGTAATGCCTGTTTATTTAATCCTGCCTTATTCTGATTAGTTCCAGCAGTTACTCTTAGTCAAACAAAACACTAACGAACCTGTGAACCGTTGCGATTATGAACTTTTGAACCAAACTGGATTATGGGTAATTTTAATGCAAATCCTGTGTAATACTTGCCTGTGTTCATCATTTTGGTTTTATATATTGAGCCACTGGTTTGGTTTCAGGCTTGCACATACGTGCAGGTCTCTGCGATCTAGATACTGAGTTTCTTAACGTGAAACGTCTCAGTATTTAAGGAGGATGTTGTGATTCCACATGGGAGGTCGGGTCTTCTGCAGGAACACAGACTTTCCAATTGCCCGGATGACAGACCGATCCCACTAAGCGTCTGGCTCGAGTAGGAAATTCCAGTGGGATTCTCATCTGCCCCAAACAGGTTTTTTGGATGGCCGAACCGGTCTTTTGTGTTAGCGGTTCTGGCTAGCACCGACCAGTTAGCCACACTGAAGCCAATTTGAGACTGAATACCGAGGGCTGCTGGCTGTGCCCAGAGTTTCCAGTTGATAGGGTTGCCGCGTCACATCAGAGCAGCGCGGAAAAACTGAAAGCTGGTCGTAACAACAAAAACTGAAAAATCGGCTCGTTAAGATCAGGCTTTTCTTAGACTGATTGGACGCCTTCCAAAGGAGAATGCTCAAAGTCCTTTTGAGAGACTAGAAGATATTTCAGAGTGCCCACATTTAAAATTCATGGCAGTTAAACATGAATATTTCACTACTGGATTTTTAGTTGATGCTCTCTCCCGCTGTAACCCGGAGACGTAAAGCTGGGCCCTCGGCTGTCAGCACCACGGCACTTGCCGTTTAGTCACGATTTACAAGCCGACACGAAAATAGCCTGTTTGTGACGCCGGTGTCCGGGCTGGGAGGAATCACATTGTTGGCGCTTGCTGCCACTGTCTACCAGATTTTTTTTTGTTGTTGTAAATGGGAGAGCGGAGCTCGCCGGAGCCGATACGAAGACCTGCAGGTCTAAACTTTGCAAGGATGGTGGGTTACTTCGAATAAATTATTCCGCTGATCACAGTCATTGCCGCTCGGGAAGTCGGCTGAGCAAACTGCTCATTTTATCGCTGTCAGCGGGGCCTGTTAATTAGGTCTTCTCCTTTTTCTGGACGCTGTGCCGCATGGCAGGGAGAACGCCGTCGGCCTGGGGCGGGATTTCCCGTTCCCTTTATGCACGCCGGGACAGCTGCAGAACAGCAGGCCAGAGTTAACGACAAGCTGAAGCATGGCTGCGAGACAGCGGCGCCCCCTGTAGGTGAAGCGCCACAAAGTCACGCGTGTTGGCCGGATGGGTTCATACTGCTGGTTCTTCCCATAGACAAACCGGCGATGGGTGCGTCCACATCAGCTTCTGTGACGGCCACATACGCCCATCATGTCAAGGGTTTGGATCAGCGCTCCACAATGTTCACACTGTTTCTCTTTGAAAACTCAACTCCTCTCCTGCTTTCCTGGAGGACAGGACTTGTATTTTGTTGAGGAAGAACGTTGATGTAATAAGAAAAGAAAAACAGGCAGATAGAATCAATACAAAACACAAAGAATCCTGGTGTTATGCTCTGTGTATCCAGATCTCTGATGCTCAAGAAGAACAGCATACAGAGAAATCATGCTTAGTGCAGGAAAGGGTAGATGATGACAGAAGCACACAGTGGGGGCCTGATAGACTTTTTCCGTTTGTTTTGTTGTGGACACATTTGGGGAGTCCCCATAGATATGGCGTGTGTGTCTGCGAGTGCCTCTGTGAGTGTCTGAGAGGAGTACGCATGTAAATGCGGTGTTTCTGAGTGGATGGATGATGGAGGTTAACTCCCAACACGTTAACAACGTCAGTAATCTCCCAGAAGCCAATCACTGAATTTTACCCATGATGCACTGCTCGCATTCCTTCACCGGTGTCGGATTAGCCAGAGTGTAGTGGACTCGTCTCGATCAAGACGATCCCAGGTGTGACTGCCGGACACGAAAGCAGATGGAGAAACAGTATGAGGGTCTCTTCTGTGTTTAGGTTTCCCTGGAAGCAGGCAGGAGCGTGGGAAAGGGGTCCTGCATGCATTTCCTGAACCTGGAGCACAGTAGGTCCGATTTCTACCCACAGTGAAGGAGAGGTCCACTGTGAATGTAACTCCCATGTGCCTGTTGTCTCTCCCTCGCGATTCAGTGCCGGTCTTTCTGGTGTTTAAATTTTCTTTTTTTTTATTTAACTTGACATATCTCTCATGACAGACGCATCCCACACTCAGGAATCAGGTTGGCCTCGTTCCTGACATCTGTATGTGCCTTGAATATTTCCACTTCATCCCTCCTCGCGCCGCTTTCCTGAAACTTCAGCCCTGAATATATTAAACCGCCCCACCCCCCACCTCGCTGCTTGTCTGAGAGAGTGTGTGAAAACATGAGTGTGGCCACAGAAAGCGTAGCTCAACACAAACAGACTGGATGGAGGTTCTACACATGAACACACAATAAACACACGTCCAAAGGTGTTAGCGAGCATCACCAATGTATTGTCGACATATGTCAAAACATACGGCGGTTATCAGGAGAAGGATCCACGACTTTCATACACATCCGTTTAGTTAAGGAATGACTATACATACATGGGAGAAGCTTACTGACCGCACTGCGCACCATATGCACACGTTTCGACTCGCAGTGTCGGCTTACATTTTTCCGATAGGAGGAGCATATTTTGACATACAATGAGAAATACATTTTTAGTGCGGCGGATTTTCCTTTGTGACACCCAGGCATTCCTTCGATATTGCAGCGAGGGGGTCATTCGTTACATTCATTTTTTTACACGCCGCCTACTTTAGCTGGCTGAAGGGTCTGATGCGAGGAATCCCCTTTGGAGAAGGTCACCACCTGAACATGGCTCGGAGCATGTCCTGCTGACTTTGTTGGCGACAACTTCATTTTCCCGACGTGTTCCCGGCACGGAACCGCTGTCTTCCCAGTAGATGGGTCACACCCTGCCAACGTGGCTCCTGGAGAAGTTCAGTGAGACCACAGAGGAGTGAATCCTCAGCTACATGGCCCAAATTTGGTCCACCAGATCCCTCTCTTTTGTTTCGGAGCCCAGGAACATTGACCGTGCCACTCCTTGTCATGGCCACCTGGACCACGCTGACACCTCCTGACACACGCCTATGACCAGATGTGGGGGACAGCGTCCGGGTGCCCGTCCATGAAAGCCCACCGGCTGCCACATGAGGCGGTGGCCTCACATTGGCTTTGTGGTGCCACAGCTGACACCAAGGTGTAGACCACAAAGAAAAACAATGGCTGAACAAAAAAACCATGGAATGAAGCTACGATACAGTATGTCTTCTTCTTCTGTACACGTGCCTCCATGTTGGCCATTTCCACCGCCCCAACTGTCCCTCCAAGGTGGACCCTTCTCGCCCTCATCCTGCTCCAGTGCTGGTGGGGGGGGGGGTCTGGGTGGCCGTTTGCACAGTTTTGAGGCCACAGTCCACCCAGGAGAGGCGGAGCAGGAGGACGCGGACTGGCTGGAGGTTATACGTGCACCTGGGGCTCCTCCTCGCTCTGCAGGCTCTGGATGCTGGTGAGGATCTTCTTCTGGTGTCCCGCCAGCGTCACTCCCATGTTCCCCAGCTCACTGCCCCGGAAGGGAAGCCAGTAAAACATTGTCAGAGAACGTGAACAATGCCCTAACAGCTATCAAACAGCACTTGACATTTGGATGTAGATATACTGTAATCGCTTCAACATTCAGGCTGATGCATCCAGTCATCGCTTGATACTATATTGATCGCAGAAGCAACCTTTCCTGACTTGTTAGCACATTGCTAATGCACCCACGCTGCTTTCACACCTCCGGGTCCAATTTGGTAGTGCCGGGTGGGTGGATCTGGCGGTTTGACTCATGGCTTCCTACCTGGCGTCCATGCTGAGCACGGAGTCGAGCGTGACGTAGCCCGAGCTGGAGAAGTGCTCCTTGTACTGGCCCATCTTGATGGAGTCCAGCCACTCGTCCACAGTGCTGGTGCCGAGATCGGTCAGGCTGGGGTCCTGCCTGCAGGGAAAGGTGACCGAAACTATAAACCTGGATCTCAGGGCAGAATAATGGGTCTGAGCTACAAGCAAATGGATTTGTGACCCGTATGCGCCTTTAGATCATATTTCCCTCAGGGGATTAATGTACGAATTAACAAACTACCTAACTATCTGTCTGTCTGTCTGTCTGTCTGTCTGTCTGTCTCCATATCTATCCATCTATCTGTCTGTCTGTCTGTCTGGTGTTCTGCTTATTCATCCCTCCATCCAACCAGTTGGTCACAGAACCCATTTGCGATTTTAAGCTACATGCGACTCTGTGGTTCTGCTCGGTCCACCGTCTCAGCGTTACCAGATGGTGCTGTTTGCCAGCTGCTTCAGGCTGCCCGGGCTGCGGATCAGCTGCTCCAGGGTGCTGACGATCTGGCAGAACTTGGGCCGTTCGCTGCGCCCTTTCTCCCAGCAGTGCAGCATGAGCTGGTGTAACACCAGTGGGCAGTCCATGGGGGCGGGCAGGCGGTACCCTTCATCGATGGCCTTTATCACCTGCAGGAAGTGGCAGACACCGGCTGTCAGAGCGCCCTGTTGGATTTCTGTGCCGTCAGAGCACCCTGCTGGATCTCTGTGCCTTCAGAGCATCCTGCTGGATCTCTGTGCCATCAGAGTGTCCTGCTGGATCTCTGTACCATCAGAGCGCCGTGCTGGATCTCTGTGCCGTCAGAGCGCCCTGCTGGATCTCTGTGCCGTCAGAGCGCCCTGCTGGATCTCTGTGCCGTCAGAGCGCCCTGCTGGATCTCTGTGCCGCCTGGCCGTAAGATATCTGCAGCGGCACTCTGAGAAATGAATTAGCGACTCATAAATTCAGCTCCCCAAGCGTCGGCCTCTGTACGTTTTTACAAAAGGCATTAAACCGAACGATTTCATTAAAATTTATAACTGGAGAGAAATGTATAAGGCAGAGAGCCGGCCGGAGCCTTTGGGTTACACATCTGCTGAGCGGCCCAGTGGGGGAGGGCGGGGGGGGCGTGTTTTGCCAGTTCCTTTCGGCTGGCTCGCTTCGCATAGCCACATGCAAGAAAAAATTCCTCTGTGAACATCCCTAGGTGGTTTCCAAAAAAAATAAGCACTGTTACTGCTGTATGGAAAAGCGCGAAGCGCTGACAGCTGGAGTCCGGCTTTGTGGCAGCAGGCCGCACCGGGGCCTGCTTACTCTCAGCAGGTCCCTTCTCGCTTTACCGCTACTGACGTCCAGAACACCCTTCCCGTTCCCCGGCCTGCACCCAGCGTGTCCCCGAGCACTGATCAGTCCTATTTACCCTACTGCAGGGGTCTCCAACTCCGGTCCTGGAGAGCTACCATCCAGTAGGTTTTCTATCCTACCCGGCTTCGGATGAGCCACACCTGTTCTCAGGTAAATACCAGGAACAGGTGTGGCTCATCAGAAGCCAAGTGGGACAGAAAACCTA
>JAODLC010000085.1:23004142-23022144 GCA_026781145.1 Hippopotamyrus pictus | reverse complement strand
GTGTGTGTGTGTGTGTGTGTGTGTGTGTGTGTGTGTGTATATATATATATATATATATATATATATATATATATAAAAATTAAAAAAATCAGGAGATACTGTATACATCACACAGCGTGGAAAAAAATTCACTCATTTCTGAATTTATGACATTTATGTGCATCTGTAAATAATATATACATTTTTGCAAACTGCAGCCTGGTTCTTCTCTGTTTCTCATGAATGCAGGGCTTCTTCCTTGTCTTGTGGGTCCTGATTCTAGGAGCCTGATACAAACTGTCCTAGCAGTGCACTTCACACCTGCACTTATTGTCTCCCGTTCCTTTTGAAGGTCACTTCATGTCATACTTTGATTCATGAGGCACAGTCGGATACCTAAGTTAACTGTCATCTCTGGCATTAGAAAGTCGCTTGAGCCCATCACCTGGCTGGTTTCTGGTATTTCCCAGTGTCTCCTGTTTCCCCTTATTCTGTTGTACTGCTGTCTTATAAATTTTGAACCTGGAAGCAACCTGGTGCTCAATGTAGCCTTCTGTCAGCAGAACCAGGATTAAACCAGGATTTTAAAATGCAGATATGTTTAAAAATATAGAGTGCTCTCAATTTTTTCCACTGCCGTATAGATATAAAAAAAACACCCAGTAATTCAGTGTGGAAGGGAAATTGTTCTATGAAGTGGTCCCTTAGTTCAGTAGTCTCCAGCCCTGCTCCTGAAGATCTATCACCCTATAGAGCTTACACTGTCAAAAAAAGGTACAGGCCTTGTATGTTTTGTTCCCAAGGTATAAACAACATTAATGTACCCAAACTGTACAAAATACTGTATGTACATTTCTGTACCTTAAATGGTGCCCTTACTTACAACTTGGTTACAATTGACAGATCCTAGTGACAAGTAACTGTACCCTCAAAGGTACAAATTGGGACATATGCTCCCTGGGTTATGATGATCCGTGTTATGACATTTCCACTTTACAATGGGTATTCCAGTTTCATTCTGTTTTTCACTTTCGGTACCTTATTCAATAAATTACATAAGATATGCAACACTTTATTATAAAATAGGCTTGATTTTGCCCAACTGCAGGCTAATATAAGTGTTCTTTAGCATGTTTTAAATGTAGGCTCGGCTAGGCTATGATGTTTCTTAGGTTAGATGTACTGTATTAAAATGCATTTTTGCATTTTTGCATTTTTATGGTAAGTTTATAAGAACATAACCCCGTCGCGACCTGGGAAGAGGTTACTTTTCTTCTCACTGTGTACGTGCAGCCCTAATTTAACATACCTGATGCAGATAATCAGGCCCTTCAGCAGCATCTCAGTATCAGAGCCAGCTTAGCTTCAACATATATGGTTGCAGTACTTCTCTTTGTAAGGTGTGTTAAATTAGGGTTGCTCCTAACCTCCGCAGAGTGGTAAATGGTGGTACAAAGTGATACAGGGTGGTACAAGCTCTCCCAGAAGCAGGGTTGGTGACCCCTGCTTTGGAGGCATCGCATACAAAATTCTGCATCAGCGTCCTCGTACCGCGGTTACCCGGTGATGTGGAACAGATGGATGGAGAATAGATGCTCTGCTTCCAAGCTCAGCATTTCCACTCTCATCTCCAGCAGCTGGACTCAGACATTGCTCGCCTGACCCAGTAACACATTAAAAGCCCCTCGCAGCGGTGGGATCCCAGCATCCTGTTGGCCCACTTAATGTTAATCGAGCGGTCAGAGCTGAATGAGTTTCCCTTTCCGCTCTTGCTACCTGTCCGTGGCTGGATTTATCCATCGCATTGCAAACCGCGATCTATGTATAAAGACCGACATGCGATATTTCGGACATATTTAAGATATGCCGACCCAACAGCAGCCGTCTTCAGGAAGTGTGGGCATCGTAAGAGAAGCATTTTGTCTTCCGGAAATCTTAAACATTTGGGCTATATTCATTGTACCAACTTCCTCAACTATAACATGACGTTTTTGTTCCTTTTTTTTTATGAACGTCAGGGACAAGTGAAATACCTTTAAAATACTTGACATTTCTTTTCCAGCCTTGGGTTCTACAAAAGGCTATTGAGGATAGGTACATTGCTCCATTCCTTCATAAAGACAAAGAAAAAATGTCGATTTACAATGGGAACAAGGAGCCAGTTTTCAGCCGACTTTGCAGCTGACAGCAATTACCTTGGCCCCAGTCTCCCGCTTTCTCCGTTTATTTTCACGCGTGACGGTGTCGTATCACGTCACCTCCCCTCGTTTGTCCCTTGGTCTGTTTCGTGCTGCAATAATAAATACGGTTCAGTCGGGGGTCTCCCCGCCCCCACCCAGACACATGAGTAAGGCAGCAGTCGTGGAAAGAATCACAGAGAAATTTCCTCCCCCCGTTTGTCCAGAGGAACTTAAAACCTGCAAGCTGCCAGCCTTTATAACTCAATCGGGCTTCGGCCCCCTCTGGGAGGGAAGATCTGACCTTTGTCCTTAGTTATATTCCGCGATAAACCAAAAGATTAGACATGCTTCTTTTAACCACAGGGCGGTGAACATGGATCTGGTTCAATCTGCATGCTAAACCCATCAGAACTTTAAAGATAAATAGGCATCATCATGCTTGCAGGGAAAGACAATAATATGGCCATTCCACTGTAGCAAATTTGAGTCGAAATATAGACTATTTGGCCTGACAATTGCACTAGGAGAAACAGCCGTCACTGTCACCAGCTCCCATCCCCGACGCTGTGGAGAGGCAAGTAATGACCTTGTGACACAGGCTGTGGCTTCAGCACTCAAACTGCATAACCATCGTTACATAATCCATTAGGACGTACGGTACGAATTGCACTCGAGTAGAGATGGTTGCATCACGTAGGCCGTGTACATATGTACACATAGAAAAACCCTAATAACGTGCATATAAGAACCTCTCTCACGGATCATAGGTACAGACTACGATCTCCAACAGAACTACACCCCTATCACATGAGATACACAGACCTCTCTCACGGATCATAGGTACGGGCCATGATCTCCCACAGAACTACACCCCTATCCCATGGAAATCCAGGCCAGGGGGCACAGAGAGGTCATTCAGGAAAAGGAGTAGGTTTAAACCAGTAGGTTCCGGTTCAAATACCATATGCCATGGAGAGACTGCAGATACCCTTTAGGAGGCAGTACGGTGGTATGAGAAGATAAATCGACATGCAAGCTTTGAGCCAAGCACCTGCGTTCGAGAGGCCCTCGGGAGTACAGTGCAGCGTCCCACATCTTCGGGAGGGGACACCTCCCACAAGCTCCTGCGTTCGTGAGGCCCTCGGGAGTACAGCGCAGCGTCCCACATCCTCGGGAGGGGACACTTCCCACAAGCTCCCAGTCGCTGCCTTTCACTGCCGTGAACCTTCCCTGACCCCAGTGAGGCATTTTATTAACCCTGTTAGATACTCCTCCACCAGCTAAGAATCTCACTGGATGTTTGCCTCACCTATTCCGCAGCCCCGGTCGCATTTGGCATTATCCAATAAAGTCTCAGGCACAATTCAGTGGACAATAAATGTCTACCGTCGCCCGGCGAGTAAAAAGCACCCCAGGCAATTTCCTTGGGTATATATCTGGGAATCAGATGCTTTTATCCTGAAGAGAAATAGGTGCCAGGGCAGTTTTTCCAAGTGGACAGCGGCAGCTCACACCCAGGATTTGATCCAGACAATAACCGGTTCTGAGCTCGGTGTCAAAATCATGCTTCTCCCACACCGGTCCGATAAGGCAGTGGTCACACTGTTCCTGATAAGGTGCTGGGGGGGAGGGGCAGGGGTGTGTTTAGCTCCGTCCTATATAAGAGCGGTGGTACTTACTACCGCAGACAGATGCAATGAGGGGGCATGTCCTCTGAATGTGCATATATACACCCAAGAAGAAGCTCATGCACATGGACACATTGTGCTTTTGAGAAACCCCTGTTACTTTTACTTTAAATACGCAAACCATGCCACAACAAGGCTCGCAAACGAATGAAAATTCCAAAGAGTACGATTCTGGCACTTGAAAATGCAATCATTTAAAAATTTTTGTTTGGCAGGGTCATCCCTACAGTATCTGGTTTTCAGGATGCAAAGTCTTTCAGTGACACACACACACACACACACCTATGGCTGCTGTCAAGAACGAAGGCATCCTGACCTGGAAAAGAGACGCCACTGGGAAGCGAGGGGGTGTCAGCTCATGCCAGCAAACGCCAAGTCACAGCAAGCCCGCTGACCTTGAGGCTCCATGCCCCTTTTCAATCCCACATTCCCACAGCTTAATTCCACCAGCCCGACACGGTCGAGCCAGGTTGCAGAGTAAGCAATTGCCGTGAGTTTTAAGTGAGGGGGTGTTGCCCGTGTAGGAGACACTTGTGATTAAAGACCGAAAAGGCTTCAGTGCAAACAAGCTTAGTCTTGATTCAATCAGTGTAAATATTCCTATATCTAAAAAGGACAAGCAGGTGGATGAGCAGTCCAGTGACCAATGCTCTGCCCTTGGCATAAAGGCCTCTGAGGTGTCCAACAGCTGCCACCTGCACTCGAGCTCAGGGACCAGAGCATGACCCGGTCAACATCCCACGGTTCAGTCGAGGCTGGCGTCTCGGAGCCGAAATCACGCCCCATGTCTCGGGAAGTGACCTGGGTGCTCGCAATCGTCACCCGTTAGTCGTTTCAGCTGTGACATGCAGCGTCAGAACCGGTATGAATACCAGTAGGATGAAGTGGCAGTGTGGTGGCGCAGTAGACCTGGTTTATAGACAGCAGCCCTAGAGATGACCGTCAGATAGTGTCCGATAAGGGACACGACCACAGGAGAGCACAACAAAGAGTCGTGGAGGTCATCGCATAGATCAATGGTCCGGGCGATTATACGCAAAAAGACTGGAGGGAGATTGTGGGAATCTCGGTGCCTGTTAGTCATCTGTTTAATCACGCCGGCCCTAAGCATCGACCCATACCAAGAAATATGGAATTGCCGATACATACAAGCGCCAGGCAATTGATGCAATTAAATGTACGAGATGACCCCTGACCCCTTGTTGACAACTCTGTAATATTGTCTCATTAAACACAACAAAGTTCCCAGGAATTCCAGCCTCATCGAGAGGCTGCTTGTCCGCTACGGGTCATAGAGATCCAAAGTCCACGTCTGAAAGTGCATGTCATAGTATGTCCTGCGTGGGGCGCTAGCACCTGCAGACAAAATACCCAAAAACACCCAAGGATAAAACTGATTAGCACGCCCTCAGACTTTGAGAAGAAAGTCTGGCATCAATCCAGATTCTCAACCACCATGCCGCCTAGTGCCCCCCTAGGTGCATGACATATATAACAATGAATGTTTAGATTAGTCCTAATAAAATCCAACAGACTATGACGTCCTGCGGTATTGAGTGCACTGCCAAGGTCTCGACGCTGAAATTGCCCGTGTCAGCTTTGGGGGACAGGGCTGTAAAATCTGAAGCTGGGGGTGCAGTGCGGGGAGATGTACAGCTGCTGTCTGGTATTCCTACCGAATGAGGGAGACGAGAACCAGCTGGAAAAATATAGCCCCCCCCAGCACGCAGTGTCATCTAACATGGCCAGGTGTTGGCGCTGAACCGAAGGCAGAGAGCGGCAGCTGTCAGTCACGGCTGTGGATGAATCCAAGGTCAACAAAACACCCAAAGACAGGTTCTAATGCTGCGTTCCATTTACCTCGGAGGTCGGAACTCGGAACTGGCAATGACGTCAAACTTGATTTAACAGCGTCCCAATACAGCAAGTCAGAAAGCAATTTAGCAGTACTAGGGACCTGTTTCAAAAGGAAAGATTTCTTGCTTAGCCGGACAGCTTGTTGGATTTAAGGTACCTCAGTTTAAATGGGTTTTATTTTCATTCACTTACATTTAGCCCAGACTACCTTAAATCCAAGAAATTATCCGAATACACAAGAAATCCAGTTCTAGACTGGTTAATTGTTAGGCATTGTTTGCAAAATCAGTTGATAAAAACACACTATGCAGTGTTTTGCGCATAAAACTCCATATCAACTCCTCCACAGCAGTTGGACAGTATTGTGTGCATGACCAATTTAATGAGCCACAAATCAAACGTACGTGCTAATAAATAGTGCAAAATGACAGCTTTAACTTCTGTTGATAAAGTGCGCAGCCGTCTTGAATTCTGAGCTCAGGGTTGTGTCGATTCCTCCGAGTTTGCGAGTCAGAATTCCAACTTCAGGGGGGTGTTCCAGTTGAAATTTCCAACTAGGAACTCTGAATTTGCGAGTTACGAGTTCAAATGGAACGTAGCATAAGATCAAGGTCAAGAAATCTGGATATCAACTGGGGGGGGGGGTGGAGTTGAGACTGCTTTGCTTGAAGACCCGGTCTCAAACCAAGCGCTCACCATCAGCAAAACTGAGCCTGGAAACAAGCGACCCTTAGCTCCTCTCCAGAAACCACATCCAGCTGTGAGGACGCCTAACAGACAGCACACAGACAAATGTTTGGTCATCCCTACAGAACCAACCTCCAACCTGGGCACGGTACCAGAGGTCTCCCCTCGCAGACATTCTGCAGGTAAGCATACATGGGGCCAGCTGGGTGGATTAGGAAACCTCAGTCAATAGTGAACAGCTGATAAGAGAACCTTTCATGTTAGATATTAGGTTAGCCGGTACTCCATACAAAGGTGAATTAGCACTGGAAGGTTTAACTCAGTCTGTTGAGGTTATGTACCTTCCACAATGGCACAAAAGAGGCTCGATCTTGCCTAAGAGATGGAGCACCTGCTGGCTGCTCACATCTTCTCAGAGGTGGGTGTGCTCATGACATGGCATGTCCGCCCGCCCCCTGAAAGGTGTGAATTTCCGCAACCTGTTTTCACAACCTGGTTTGTATCTCCTGACATTTCTAAAGGAGTTCTTTTCATATCACATGGCATCAAGTAAATAAAACACACATACACGGTGATCTACAGGTGCGAGAGTGCCACTTTGAGCAGCCCATAAAATCAGCAGAGGTCTCTTTGAGTCACCTCATTATCTTTAAATGAAAACTAATCTTAACACATTGTACAGTGTGACTTGGAAAACGGGGAGGAGATGAAAGAACAAAGAGCATCATTCCTGAGCGGTTTTCAGACGGGGGACTTGAAATCTGTTTGATCTAAAACTCGGGACATTCGCCCAGAGAACGACAGACACATAGTCCAAACGCCTGATGTCATTGTAATTCATCTCCGCTCCCCTGATTCCCCCGCAAAATCTCACCTTTGCCCTGCTTTAGATGTGTTCCCCATGACCCCGAAGACCATGCAGTGAATCTTTGTCATTTTCTTATTTCCAGGTGGAATAAGTCAGGGAAAGATCAGGGCTAACAAGCAGCAATATCGAAGCTCATCAATCGGTCGGATTAACAGTTGTCTGCCCATTACTGGTTTTGCTGAAGTGTCATTCCTTGTTTAACGATCGGGTCTAGCCTGTAATAGAACCATCCATATCAATTCTGACACACAATCACCTACACGCGCACAAACGTTCGAAAAAGTCAGTGCGCCATCTGCTGTGCAAATTCAGTCACTGCAGTCAGCATGAAAATTACTACACAGCAACGATTAGACGACGGTCTTTAAGAATTCATTGCAATGCCACATTTCCATGATTGAGTGTGGTTTTTAGTTTGCCAAACCTTCGACCTGTTTTTAATGATGCTTCGGTTTTGTGAAGTACTTCAGCGCAAGCTACAGAAGAATTCAGAGAACAGTTCAGAACTGGACCCCTAGCCCAGCTCCGATCTTGCGAACCAAGGATGGCGGCTGTCGAGTGCCGACGCGAGTAACAGGGAAACGCGAAAGCTGCTGCCCTATTTCCTCTCCCGCTCATTCCGTGGGAAAAGCATCTGTCTGCGCTGACAGCTCTGCACGTTCAAAGTGGTGCTCCAAACGAAGCCAGTGGTCTGCGGATTAGCTGAAATACTCAGATAAGTATCACACCCACTTTCCATTAAAGCACCATCTACACAGTTGCGCCACTGCAAAGGTGACAAAGCTTTTAATCCAGGTACGATCAGTTAATACACATGGACGAGTCATAATTAACACTGCCATCTGAAGTATCAACCCCGGCCGGCCATTTGTGCTGATATTTGTCTGAAAGGAACTTATCATTTGTGCGAGGCTCTTCTCTTAATCTGTTTTGAACATTTATTGTATTCATTATTTTTAGGGGTGGCCGTACCCAGACAACGCAAAAAAAAAACTTCCCAGGCGAGTGAAATCATAAGCAGTCGCGACTGGGCCGGCCGCACCTTGCTTCGGATGGTACCCCCTGGTCCGGACAGACTCCCTATGACAAAGGTTGCACGTATGGGACCCTTCCCGTACAGTGGATCGGACCTGGGTCCAGGTCGCCTGTGAGCGCAATAAGCTATCATTTAATGGGTGCACCACATTTAACTGGATTGTAACTCTGCGAAGCACGTTATTCCACAGAACGCGTCTCTGATACAAGAAAAAAAAATTAGATAAAAAAATGCCATCTATTTATTAAACGCTTCTTCAGAACGTGTCATTCAGAGGTAGCATGGTATCGCAATGGTGTGCAGTGAGAAGCGTGGGACCTCAGCAGGGTCGGGTGAGATCCGACTCCCCCATTATAACATCCTAGTGGGTCAATGGGTAAAGCAGCAGTCCGATCACCTGGAGTGCCAGTGAAACCAGTTTAAATGATAACAGCGAACTGATGCACTCGCGGGGGACACACAGTGATTTTTCACACGGTGTAGTTGCCCGTCGTACGGATCAAGGCGACGTACTATATTCTACAACAATTCCTATTTGTACTAACACCATATTTATATTTACAAGACTGGCATATTTGTCATTTCTAGTTATCAGCCCTATTTGCGGAGAAGTATTTAGGTAACCATGTATGTAAGGTAGATCGACTTACGGCGGTAAAAGCCGAACCATCGTGCCCGACCTCCGTAAATCATGTCACATGTAAAATACAAAAAATACAACGAAAATACCGCTCTCTATATATAATTCTCTCTATTATATGTGCATACATATATACACATAATCACATCGCGTTTATATATATATTAAATAACACGTAGGCTATATTGAGTGAAAGACTGAGGGAAGAGAAATGCTCGTTTCTGGTTTCTCGCTGCTTCATAAACTTTACCAAGTGAGCATCGATAATTAGTGGTAACTGATGCTGACAGCAAGGGAACTTTCTCTTTTTGTGCTCGAAATGTGCAAAATTAAATATTGCTGAACTCAAAAGCGTGTCCATACAAATTTAATACAAAAGTGAGAGACGGCATTTCCGCGCTTCTTGCCCGTTTCCCCTGACTTGTCCATGATTCATGCCAAGCATCTCTGCGGACAGCCGGCGCCTAAGCGCAGCGAAGCCTCAGCTATGAAATTCAGATTTAACTGGAGAGACGAATGTAGAGAAATAATCCTACCTTCATTTTCAGGGTAATTCCGCAAAGCCAGGTTCGGCGCCAGCGCGAACAGGATCAGGAAGGTTGGGTAAATCCAATGGACTGGCATTTTCAGGCATCCCTATGCACAAACTTACTGATCCCGGAGAGCTGGCTGTGCTGGAGGAGAAGTGAGCGGCTGCCAGCGCGGAGGAGGATCCTGCGCCGCTCCGGTCTGTCAATCACGGAAGGGGGGGGGGGCAGGTCAAACGCCCGGGGATCGAGGCTCGCCTTGGTTTTGAAGCCCTGAAATAACAAGCTTCAAAGATGGGCATTTCCTTCTAGGTTAATGTGAAACCTCCAGCTCCAAGTCACCTCCTTATCTGCGGCCGATTTTTTGGTTAAAAAATGTAATTGGTTATTTCGAAAGCGATCTTAATCACTTGAGCCCACTGGCAAATCGGATCTATTATCCCCACCTAACAGCCTCAGGAGTAGGACGCTTTTTGTGGTGCTGCATGGAAGGAAAGCGCAAGACAAATTTATAAAATTTTTCTAACATATTTAAATTAGACATATTTACTGGCACTTTATATACGTATGAAGTCAAGGCAATGAAACGGCAGTCTAATTATTTACGTTATTTTATAGAGACCTATCAGTCGCTATCGGTTTTGCCATCTTTGTTTTCTTGCAGTCATTTTCTGACGACTTTATAATTCAAACCTGCAGCCCTTCTTTTGAACATAAATTGAAATTTGGGTCCCAAGTTTGAAATTCGGGAAGGTTAGAGGCATCCATTATTCCAAAAAAAAATTCACAATAGTAGTGGTTATTCATCCATTTGCAGTAACCGCTTTTCAGTAATTTGCTACGGGGGGCAGTTTTAGATTAAAATAATCCCATCAATTGGAGTGTGAACGTGAAGGTCAAACACGTGGTTGGCAGATTTGTAAAGCACCAGTTTCCCTCGTGAAGACCATCCATCATCAAAGTCCACAGCCGCCCCCCCCCCCCCCCCCCCGAATAGACGCCCGTACTTAGTGCTAGATGACCGCCATCATGACAGAGTCACAGCGCGGGAGGGGGGCGGGGTTTGGACTACGAAGGTCCGTGAGCTTGAGGGAGGTAGACACGGTACCCGGAAAGGAAGGCTGTTATCTGCGGGCGTGATGTTGGCAGCTGGCAGCTGAGTGACTGCAGGAGATGAACAGCCAAATGTAATGTTGTCAGGGGGGTGTTGGTTTACTTATCAACCAAAGCTGCTCGTCCGTTCTGGAACGTTTGCCGTGTTTAACGTCCTCGTTAGCAGCTCGCATTCTGCCAGCGTGCATGCTAAGGCACGTCAACCCCCTGCTCTGTCTTTAGATCTTAGATCTATCTCTAGGTGTGTGTGGTCATGTATATATCCAGTTCCGGATCTAGGCTGCTCTGGTTGGGGGGGGCAATTACAAATTTTGGGTGGTCAGCATTTCACACAATGGCTATACTACAGTGCAGTACAGCGGCTTGTGACCAGAGAAATAGGTACATATGGGCATATTCATATTGTATGTTTGATCTATGAATTCTAAATTAGGCTCCAATGGTCATCTCTCTAATCAGGAAAGACTATTATTATTATTATTATACGATTTCTGTACGTTTCAGATGGAAGTGTCTGCTAACTAAGCATAAGATTAACATAAACATAAGCTTATCTACTGGCATATTAACTGAACTGCTGGTAGCAAGCTTTGATTTGAGAATCAAAATTTGTTGTTTGTGGTTGTGTATAACTAATTTAAGTGAACTATTGCACGTAATCTATCTAACCAGGTGGTATTCCATAAAAATAGCTAAAGAACGCAAGACTTTCCCGAAAAAGTCAGACCGCTTCCATATCAAACTATCGCCATATCTAGCCTTAGCCTCATGTCGTTCCATTAACGCGGTTCAGCTTTAACTAATCAAGGCTCATACAAGACAGATTTGCATATACTCACTTAGTGCACACACCTGAGATATTTAAGAAGCCCAGATGAATGGATAAACGGTAGATCGATCAAATGAGTCAGAAAGTGTGTTTTTTCTCGCTGCAGAACAAACGCTGCTGATGAAGCTGTATGAACAATACAAAGATGCAATCGCTAAAAAAAGGCAAAACTGTGACCATAAATAAATGTCTAGTACGGTGTTATAGTGTTTTATACTGTCTCTTCGCAGCTTCAAAGTTCCTATAGTTCGATCCCCATAGCCAACGGGAAGCCTGATCTAGCTAGTTGAATTTACGTGTCATTCTTACTGTATAATGTTATTCTGAATTATTTGATCTTCGTAAAATACTTTTAATCGCATCCACGTGAAATGTTCTGCACAAATAACCATATCTTGTCTTTGCTTTTTACTAATAAACTTTCAAAATAGACTGTGACTAAACAAAATATAAAAATATCTTCCTGTTAATATTATTTTAACGGATTTTTTTTTCAGGCATTAAAAATTATGTTTGACCTTTGTAATATGGGTAAGCTTTTATTTTAATTACTTTGGAATTAATTGGAATGCTCAGACGTGATTTTTATAGACTTTATTATATTGATTATTACATGAGATGAGTAGTGAGATCGCGGAATTTCGTCCGACGGAACGATCTTTTGTGAATCTGAACCCAGAGGTCTGACGTTCTTTGAGACAACGCTTAACTAAGCCATACAGTTAACCTGGTCCGGAGCAGACTTGTTCACTCGCTTAAGTCACCATGGTAGCTCAGTGGGGATTCTTTTAAGACACTTTGATGATACGGAACTCCCACTTAAATAAGCCCGACTTGTGGAAAAGTCAGACTTTCCCTTAATCCTGCTTCGCGGAACACCCCCCAGGTAACGTTATTTATACTGAGCGCTGACAGGGTTGCCAACTCTCATGAGACTGGCGTGACGCTCACGCTTTCAGGTTCTCACGATCTTTCGGCAAATTTATATTATTCCATTATAAACCTAAATCAGCTACATCAAAAGTTTTGGGATAGTTTGCAACCCTACAGACTATTATTTATTATTATTGCTATTAATTCACGTAATAAAACTCTTACATAGGCCTACATGTAAATGTGTGTGCAGACTTGTCTCGAATTGAAGATGTCATTCCACCCACCTGCGTTGATATCAAGATTAGCAAACTGTCAAATGTTAAATACAATAGTGCACCCGTATTCCGGCGGTTAAGGCCAAGACCGACCGCGTAGATCCCAAGCCGTGATTAGTAGCGAACACAGTAAATTACTTGTTATTTCTGTACCTAGACATACCTATGATAAAGTTTAATTTTCACTTTAAGTGTAGGTCTACTGTTCTAGTGAGCTTCCTAGCCAACAGAAATGCCAGCTAGCTAGCTAACTAAGAGTTAACTAAACCTCTATTAGCAAAGATCCTAATTCAACACATTACAGCAAACTACAGTAACAAATGATACATTATAACACGAAGGAGCGTTAATAAGAATAAGGTGACAATCTTCCTCCACTTTCACAGGTGACTACAAACACTACGCAGAAGAATATGTGATGGGACGAATGAAATAAACGTTATTGGCAGATTAAAATGACGCAGGCTAAAGTTGACCAATTGGGTGGGCAGAGCAGAAATTTGGGCGGGCATAGCGCACCGCTGCCCTGCCCTGTCACCACAATATCATAAAAACATGTTATTTTGACATTCTGGGGACCATTTTTTTCGGTCCCCACAAGGGGAAATTCATTTTTATAAAACATCTATGACAATAAATATCCTAAAACAGCCAAAAGTCTTTAGTTTGGTTATGGCTCAGTGGGGGTTAAGGTTGATATAGTTAGGATTAGAGTTACGTCCATAGAAATTAATGGAGAGTCCTCAGAAAGATAAGAAAACGTAGTGTGTGTCTGTCTGTCTCAAGGGAGGAGGGGGGCACATTCATTGTCACTGTGTCCGAGCACAAAGCAATTAGGATTCAGGCCCCTTAGCTAAATACCATCACGACCAATTCTGCAAAGCTGATAACACAATTATTTGCATGTTATTATGGGGGCGGGGGGTTTCTCCTCCCTGCACAAAGGAGGATTATCCTGTTGGGGTGGGGGATGCAGGAAAATGGCAGTAAAGGTCTCTTCTTTCAAATGCGTGAGATCGCTGGCATGTTCACTCACACACTGTTCACTGGGAAGTTTGATTTTCTTGTTTGCATGGGTGGTAAAGTTTGTGCTGCGAAATGTACAGATGGCTCCTTGCTTTGCTTAGTTCCCTTTCTTTTTATACAGGGCCCATTGGAATGCAGCTGCCTGCAAACAGGCGAGAAGGACCGGAGCCTCCGTGGCCAGGTCTGCCGGCTGGGGGTGCCACCCCCTGGGGGTGCGGTTACTGTGGTGCTGGGAGTGCATGCTACGCTTCAGCTGTGACAAGCAGTTTCTGGGATGTCGGAAGACAGGATGTTGCCCATTTGCCTAGGATGTCGAGTATTTCAGCCACACGACGTCCGGATCTGGCTGGAAATGACCAGTGGCGCTATTTATTTGACTTCAGGGCAACTGCCAAAAGGGGGCAGCATTGAGGCAGCATCGGCAAGTTCACTGAATGTCAGCTGACTAAAACGTCATAGTAAATACGCGTTCACAGACATGTTTTCTTACATGTGTTTCCTATGTTAACCTTAACATTCATGACACCTTACAGCGGCTTGAATGGAAAATAATTTCCCTGCTTTGTGACTCTCCGAGGCAAATCGCATTTCAGCATGTTTCCATAAGTGTGTCATAATGGGAAAGCATTTATTGCAGGAGTGTCTTTTGACCTTGCACATGATTGCAATGTTCTCTGCCAGTTCCACGTTTCTGTGGTGATCGTAGAGAGCTCTTCTCTGCACCCCTGCTTGGGGGGGGGGTTATGTTGTTTCTGGGGACCCACTCCAAAAGTCACTTTGGGACAATCCTTCCATAGTGTAATGATTGTTTGTGGCCAACAGGGGGCCCCAAACCTCAGGGGGCCCACACAAATACATGATTTGAGTGGTGGTAAACACTTCCACGCCCCCCGGTGTACTCACACAATTTGTCCACCCTCTCTCAGTCCAGCCCACATTTCTGATCTTGACCTCCTGTAACCGCAGCAGATTTAAGAGTATTGAGCAACTTCAAAGTTTCCCCAAAATATCTCCAGGCCAGTTAAAATAAAATGGCTGACACATCCAGTGAAGAAAGAAAAGCAGAAATGCACAAACAAACCATCCTGACCCCGGGTCTCCATGACGACGTGCCCGGAACGACCCCGGGCCAGTGTTTGGTTTTTCTCCTCACTTCATGGCTGCTTCAAGAACAGCTCAAGCCGCACTGATCGGAGGTGAAGAAGGAAAGGAAAGTGTCTCCCCTGACCCTGTCAATACCTCAGTCCTGGGTTCGAGACAGTGGCCAGCAAACCATCCGGCACCGTTTTGCAAAAAGCAGGCCAGATCAGAACCAGGCCGGCCTCCAACCCCGGACACTTGGGCAAAATTCTCAGGCAGCTAAGACGAGACTTTTTTTTCTCTTATCCAAACACAAAAAGCAAAAGGCTCCAGTTCCCCATAAAAACGCTGCTCATCAGCAGTGAGCAGCATTGTGGGAAAGTGCCCTTTGGTTCTGACCCTGGGCCCATGAGGCTCTGCCAAGTAGACAGACTGAGAATCATTTCACTTCCTTACACACTTTGGCATGTTACATACTTTTTCTTAAATGTTTACCTGCCACTTGCTGTTTACCATGGCTGATGTAAGGAAACAAAAATTAACACAACTATAAAATATATTCAACAACCAGATTATTTTAAAACCTTTGGGATAACCCGTAACAATCATCGAACAGTTCACAGTAAGTGACACGTTATTACTTTATAATGTCAGTCATTCAAATGACTAGTTAATTAATGTGCGACAATTTCTGACTTTATGAAAATTGTTCCCGACGCAAAACAATCCGCAAGTCACGATGGTAAATGGATTCCTCTAATTGAGTGTATGTACCGGCAGAAACAAATTCATCTTACTTTAAGCTTTAAACATCCACATCATATCTCTCCTCAAACGTGTTTACATCTCGTTATTGGTGTCTCGGCCGAGATCACAAATAAATGATTGAAAATAAATGGTTGTAAATTCCACAGAAAAGAAAGAAAAACTGACGGTTTCACTTCCTGTGATTCAAATGTGGAATAAGGCGAGTTCAGTCAATGTGTCTGGGGTATTTTCCACCACCTTGGGCTGCGAAATATCCTTTTAATCCTTAATTGTGCATAGCCTATCTGCCTGCCTTTATCCGCGTACTGTTTGTTTAAATGAGGACACACCATCGGAGATGAATGAAACATCCCGGCCGCAAACCTGTCTGCGGTCTTTGGAGATTTACCGCGCTGATAAATGCGTGACATGGTTAATATTTGATGGCTGTTGATTCAGCCTCATAATGATTTCATTTAAAACATGCCTAGAGGCGAAACATTTCTTTTGGCATTTAGATGCTCTTTCTCCTCAACTGATTATCTCCCATGAACGTCAACTAAATATTTATTTACGTTATTCCTTTGAGCTTGTTACCCCCAATTAATATATGCTTTTATTTATCTAGGCTGAAGCTTTCTACTAAACGTTACATATTGATATTAAACTTTAAGTGCTGTCAATATTTTTAATGAAATAAATATATTCAATATGCATGTATTACATAACCTAGGACACGCAGTCCAGTAATCCAAGATGAGCATGTTTGTGGAGCCTTTGGAACAGGTGTTGTGCTGCACTTCTTGGGAAGCTCCTGCATAGACTCACCGTCTCGACATCCGCCCGGACGCGATCCAGCGGCTCGGCTGGAAACACGCAGCCCTCAAACTGCAAAGAGGAAGCGGCGAAGCCGGTGTGCGTGGAAGCCCTTGCAGGATGCCCGATTGCTGCCATCAGTCGGGCCCAGCTTATTTGAACTTGACGAGGGTTAAGCCTCTCGTTCAGATAAAATGAACACGTGGCCCATCTCCATGAGTTAAATGCAACCAACCAACGCTGTGAGCTGGGTGTGTCTATGTGTGCATGGGGGGTTGCGCGGTTATGTTTTTATTTATGAAGGAATAAAATACACGCTTTCAACTGACCACTCGTCCTAAACGGGAGACCAAGCGGGAGACCGACGGTAATGATCCCGATCACACCCAGCTTGCCAGCGTGGTCTGCAATCACAGCAACGTACTGATCCCCGGCCAGGGGAAACAGCAGGGGCGGCGCGGGGGAGAATTCGCCGAAACCCAACCCACCAAGGATACAGTCTTTTATTTCATTTTAATTTTTTATAAAGGCATTCATCCTAAAACAAATAAGCCCGGTCTCTCAGGGTCGTGGCTTCAAATCGTCTGCTTACCCAACGCCCCCCCGATCCACAATTTCACCATCACCACCCTCCCCTCTTGGGTTGGCCCATTAGATTTGTTCTAACGCAGGCAATGGGAAACAAGAGGAAGAACCAGATAATCGACCGAAAGCTTAAAATAGACCCCAAATCTACAACCGCCCAGGAGCTGTGACCTTAGAAGACGCCCCAACATGCATCTCCATGTCCCCAGGCGAGTAAAGGTCTGTAAACCCCAGCAGTCTAATCTTAGACCAGCAGAGAACGACCCTAGTGGTTTACTGGTTTCTTTTGATTGCGACCCTCGTTAACCCATGGGTCTTACGATGGAGAGGTCCTATCTGGGCGTGACAGCTGTGTGCATACTGGCTTTTGGGCGAAGATTAATTAGCCCTGAGTTAAACGGTCAAACAAAGACGTAAATGACATATTTAAAAATCAGTCGTTCGGCTAGATATAAAATGTCAATCAACATCATCCAGATCATATGCAGAGTTTGTAATGGGGGGGAAAAAGAGCGCATCTCACTTGCCTTGTCTTAACGCACGTATCTGATACACACATATCCTGTCGTTTTGTGTGTTTATAAGCACCTGAAATGTTACGCTCAGTATAACTTGGGTTAATTGTCCTCTTTTTCCACAGTCTTTTTTTTTTTTTGGGACCTAAAATTCTCTATATTCAGAATACTTTCTGCATGCATGTATTGCCTCTCTTTGCGTCCTGCCCCGAGGTATCCTATTTTTTGCGTATTTCAGTAATTAATAGCGCGTTGTCCTTGTAGGCGGCTTTTAGGTAGTGTTAGGGTTACCATCCGTCCCTTATACTCAAGGGCGCCGTGATGCGGGGGAAAGTTTGGACGATTCCAAGGGCCCTGAGTGACAGATATATTATATTATATTATATTATATTATATTATATTATATTATATTATATTATATTATATTATATTTTGGGCTGTCAAAATTAACGCGTTAACGTGGATTAATCCATTACCATGATTAATTTGATTAAAATTTTTAACGTGATTAACCCATCTGCAGCGCAAAATGACTCAAAATCCCAGTTTTGGTGCGTTTTATTTGCCTGGGAACTCCTATTCCAAGTCGTATGGTGCGTTCGATTATTTCTTTCCAACTCCGGCGTTTTGAAGCTGGAAGTGACGACATGCGCGCTCCCGGTTCTCGGAGATCCGAGA
>JAODLC010000085.1:22991037-23004042 GCA_026781145.1 Hippopotamyrus pictus | reverse complement strand
TAGTGATTAATCCTGATTAATCCACTGAAAATTCTGATTAATCTGATTAAAAATTTTAATAATTTGACAGCCCTAATTATATTATATTATATGGGACGGGTGGCAACCCAGGTTTACTCTGGTGCCAAATTCTGCAGCTCTCTCCCAGAAAAAGCTACATAATGTGTAATTACTTTCAAAACTAGGCTGAAAACGCATCTTTTCGCCACTGCGTATAGTATAGTCTATGATATTCAGTGATTTTATTTCATTTTAAACATAATCGGTTATTTTATCAATCTATTTCCGAGAATATGACTCCCCCAGAAGAGTAAAGGGCTAGACACCCCAGTGAGGTATGGGCTAGAGCAGGGGTCCCCAACCTTTTTGAAACTGAGAGCTACTTTATGGGTACTGAGCCATACGAAGGTCTGCCAGTCTGAAACGCCCTCCTAAACTTATCTAAACATCATGCATAATGAACATATTATAAATGCTTTTTTTTAGATATTGTCATTTAGCAATCAATATCCTATATAGCAACGGGATAAAATTAAATTTTAGGTGCTGCTCACTGGTGAGTTGTGCTATTTTTAGAACAGGTCCGCGGGCGACTCGTGGTCCTTGGGGGCATCCTGGTGCCCGCGAACACCATGTTGGTGACCCTTGGACTACACGCTACAGTGAGGTAACATTATTATTATTTTTATGTATAGGCCTAATATGCCGTAGATACAATATTACACTTAGATACGATAAGTTCTTCATTTACGTAACGCAGAAAGAAGGTGATTCTTTTCGGCCTGATCGTTAATTTGTTCTTCATAAGTGACTTCCTCCTAGCGGAGGAAATTTTAATTTCTGTGTGAATGTGGCCACCTACTGGCTAAAAGTGGGTACTGACACGGAGCAGTTTTTTTCCACCGCACTGGAAGTCTGTGTAGATGAGCATGCAGTACGCTGTTTCCAGCCCGGAACTATTGCACACAATATGTAAGTAACACATCAGCATTTTGCAAACCAATTTAGTTCACGACTTCTCACTTCTTTCAATCTAGGTCAGTAAACTAGTTTCGTTTTTAAAAGGCACCTAAACACAGAGAACGACACAAAGTCACATTTCGCAATGTCAGATTGCTCGAAAACTTTAAGTACGATCTCAGATCAAAGTTGCTTTTAAAACAAAATATAAAGTAATGAAATACCACCTGATTTGACCAAAGCAAATTAACGGCACAATTTTTTTGGCATTGTCCGATATAGACAAAAAATGTTTTAGCCAAGTGCATAGCTGACTGAGATCCACACTGCTACAGGAGCGCAGTACTTTACAAACTCACTGGGATCTGTGTGTGCTGACACACCACTCTGTCATTCCAGTGTGATATAGGCTACAGCGATGATGGATGTCACTCTTTTGTTGTGTTGCTTTTTTTTTTTTTTGATTAGAAGTCCCATTTTTATACCGCAGCCTTTTGTCCCTTTCGTGTTTTAGACGTGATTTACGGCTAAGGAACGGGAGTCTGTGCAGCAGAGAGATTGCAGGAACAGGCCTTCCTGACAGATACCAGCTGTGTCCGAGATACCGTGTGAAATCCATTTTTGGCCGATGTTAAATTCACGTCAGCGACGTGTAGGATAACACACGTGGGGAGCACAACCGGTAATGGCTATAAGAAATTGAAAACGGTGTCCGGTCTTAGAGAACCGTCTCCCAGAATAACAACTCAATTACCATTTATTCCCAGAAGGCACTGCTGCAGTAAGATAAGGTGCCATGTGGAATGATCGAGTAAACAGCTTTTCTGTGAATGGGCCGGTTTTAATTCAGTTTCACTGGAGACGGCTGAGCAAATTTTGATGATAGATTGATGTATGAATAAATAGGCCTACCGTGGATAGACTGATTGGTAACGAGGGCACCGTCTGACTGGTTAAAATAGTCAGCCTCCACAGCCAAGTTATGAGATATAGGTTTTATTGGCTGCAGGTTAGTAAAACGGAAGCGTTATAACCTAAAATCTACTGCTAGCTTCACAATGAAAACACGCAAAAAGTACGTGTATGAGTAACTAATTTAGACAGCAACTGCGCTTTCAATCGTCCCATTATATTTTACTAGTATGCTGGTATTATCTTAATTTGCCCTTCATGCCACCGCGTCGATTTGTGAATTTGTACAGTTCGCGGCGTTTTATTTAATCACCATTCATGCAGCGCTAAACAGAAGTGAAGTGAAGTTGAGAAAACTTAGCAGTGCCCTTTAGTGGCTTCGGTCATTCCTCCATCCGTTTCTGAGCTGCTTTTTTGGGTGAGAGTTGCTGTACCGTTTCATTTCTTTTCACTCAAAACCCACAAAGCATGAGGTTTAGAAATGAATTTCTCGGAAACCCATATGTTCATGTGACCCGAGAACAGCTGCAGCCTTGTGGCCATGTCATAGACAGAGAGTGAACATCGGGCATCCTTTATGCCCCTTAGAGAGCGACGCCCACAGAAAAGTCACATGACCTGCCGCCACAAAGCACTCGATTCCTATCACTCCTTCTGTGGTCAAAGTGATGTTGGTGCATCATTGTCTAAATGCTTAACTTCAAATCAGCTGTTTAAAAATAAAAGGAACTCGTTCTGAGAACAGGAGGAGGAAATGATCTGAAGATCGTGTGGTTTTGAGACCCGACGTTGACAGCAGCTACCAGGTGCTTCTGCGCAGAGACAGACTGCTGAAGGCACCGGAAGGCTGCAGAGAGCGTGTGAAGAGGGCACAATCGCAAAAAAAGAAAGGCGTTGTGTAACACGATCATATGCTGCGATTTTGCAGTCATTATTACTTGATGATTTCATTTCCTGTCAGCCACACCGCATTCAGGATGGAGTAGAAAGGAATGGGGGCAACGAACCAGGACCAGGACATCTTGACACATGATTCAGACACTTTACTGAGGAACCAGTGTGGCTTTCAAACCAGGATGCTTCAGGCCTTGTACTGTAACATCACTAACCCCAGGGTTGCCAAGTCTCACGCATCTGGCGTGACTCACGCTTTGACTCTCATGCTCACGAGAGAAATCTTACGGCAAATCTAAACCTAGAATTAGCTACATCAAAAGTGTCAGAGTAGTTTGCAAGCCTTACAGTCTAATCTCTCTCCCAAAATTGCTCTCTGTAAGCGAGAGCAAACTGGCTGCAAAGCACAGCCACCCATAGCAGCACCCAGACAGCTGGGCGTTAGGGGCCTTGAAGGACCCACCGATATGCGGAGGTCAGGCTTGCACTGGTGACAGTGTCACGGAGCCGGGCAGATTTGGTGCGTGGATGAGGAACGAAGCAGGCAGATAGGTGGACGACCCACTGGCGGCTCAACAAGACAAAGGTTTATTGAAACAAAACTGAAAAAACATTACAAACAAAAACAGACCTCGAGGGGTCAGAACTAAAAGGGATAAGCAAAGACTAATTTACAAAAAGGGTCAGGGCAACGAAGGGTGAGCAGGCAGGTTACAAATACCAGAACATCCAAACTTCAGTGACATACAAACATTTCATACAATGTACCACTGGGGAACTGAACTGAGGCAGGGACTTAAATACTGAAACTGAACTGGGTAACGAGACAGCAGGAGTGAGACAGAAAATTAACCAATTAGGGACTAGGACAACAGGGGAAGACAGGATGGCCAGCAATACCTGCTGACCAAATGGGAAGATGCAAGACTGGGACAAAACAGGTGCCGACCCTGACACAGAGAGGCTTAGTCCATTAAGCCACACACTGACTCCTAGGTAATAAAATTTAAGTACATGTAAATGAGTGTGCAGACTTGTTTCCAATTGAAAATCTCACTCGAGTCAGCTTACCAAAGTTGGCAACCCTGTACCTCAGTTCTGGTAGTACATAAGGCTAAAGCCCCAACTGTTAGACAAGTGGTCACATAAAGTGGATAGATGCGTGCATGCATGCATAAAGAAATATCACTAAAAATGCAAGATTGCCATTGCGCCATAGGCTCCTATTGCCAGTTAGCAGTAGCCGATTTAACGTCGCCAGCTGGAAAATGCAGTTTTCAGGCCAGCGTTTCCCGCACCCGCCAGCAGGTTGACAGAGAAAGACGCCGGATTCTATACGGAGGAGAATCTCCCTCCGAGGAGGACAAGCGCAGCATGGAATCATGGCCATGCAGGACCTTAGCACAACCCCGAGCGCTGGGGACAAAGTGCGCAGAGCCCGTTCCCCCTCTCCCCTTCCAACTCGGCTCTTCTTCCTCCGATGTCTCCCTCTTCCTCTCTCCTTCGTTCTTCCTCAGTATCCCCCAGCCGTCGCTTCTGCCTTCTCCCGCTCCTCATCCAACCTCCGCATCGCCCGTCTCACCCACTTTCGGTCGGGATCCGCACACACGATCTTTCCGCGTCGGGTGTGGAACCTGCCGGGGAAGGAGCCGACAATTTAGCCCGAGTGCGGCTGGCAGACGGGTGACCCTTGTTCTTGCATTTACATTTAGGTCTATATTTATAGAGAACAGACGCTTTTGTCGAAAGTGACGTACAAGTGAGGCAACCAGCACATCACAAACATACAGAACTTCCAACGAACGCCCAGGTAAAAGCGTAAGCAGTACATCTTAAGTTCATGAAACGCAAAAGCGTTTAAGAAGAGTAAATCTGTATGGTTTGCCAAGGTCCGGATACGCTGGCTGTTAAACGCCGTAACGTACATGCGTTCAAAACTGGCTGTCAAGTAAGTTTTACCACAAATAGTCCATGCTTAAAGCCTGTGTTTTTATGGTCAGTCATTTATTAATTGCTTTTTGTAAACAAGTCCCTACAGAAAACGTTACTTATGAAACAGGCATAGCTCCATCGGACCAGGTGAGAGGCTCCCTAATTTCAGCTGCCAGACCGAAGACTAATTCCTCCTTCGGTCATTATGTATAATGGTAACTGCTTTCTAATCGGTCAGTCCTTACTGCTTTCACTCCTTATCATTGCTGAAATGGATGTAAAAAACAAGTTTCATTAAACATGCACCAGCACTAGCTCTGCACTTACACGACAGCCCTGACCGGGCACAGTCCTGCCTCCTGCACGGTGTATCCTGCGATCCTGTGCCGGTGTATCGCCGTGTTAGACACGGACAGGCAGCATGACACTGACGGTCCGGGTGCTAGAAAAGTGAAGAACACGTGAATATTTTAACAGGCGGATACGTGAGCATGCAGCTTTCGCTCAGGGCTATGTGATCCGATTGCTTCAAACCAGATTAAAGTACGCGCATTCATACGTATTCATAACCACCGCAAACTACTACCAGTGCATAAGAACTAGGCTACGGAATGTAGTACACAACCACGATTCATCGAGTTCGAGTCCGCAGACTCACATGCGCAGACGGGGCACGCCGCCGCGGCGATGAGCAGGACGGCGACCGCAATAATCCGCCGCATCGTTCCCGGAGCGATATATGCGCTTTCCGCCGACGGGCAACTCTTACTAGCCGGAGAGAAAGTGAGCGGACCGCCAGTCGCTCCCTCCTGCCACACTGAGTTGTGCGCGCATTTCCCCCACTGCAAAAACCACCTAAAAAGTGAAACTATCCAGCGCTTGTATCAGTTTGAGAAAAAAAAGGCATGAGGGAGTCAGCTAACAGTCGCTTTTTTCATCAGTCTTTCACGATGGTTAATTAATTAATTAATCTTTTAAAACACTACTGCAGGGGTGGGCAATTTTATCCGCAAAAGGCCGGTGTGTATGCGGGTTTTTGGGGTAACCTTTAGGTCAGCTGTTCAAACCCAGGTGTGAGGACTCTTCAGGCAATCAGTCCTCTAATTAATAATCTAATTAGGGAGTTGCAGCGAAAACCTGCATCCACACCGGCCCTTTGCGGATAAGATTGGCGACTCCTGCACTAATGCTAACTATTCTAAGCGAAGTATGCCTGTTGAACCAATAAGAGGAACTTCACAGCAGCTTCACTAAAAAGCGCATGTTTTCCTCTTTCAAAGGAAAGTATTTGTATTTCTGGGTGTTGGGGTGGTGGTAAACCACAGCTGACTGATATCGTAGCGCATATATTTACATTTGCACTTATGTAATTAGCAGGCGCTTTTGTTTAGAGCCAGTTGAAGTGTAAATTATACGTGATACTATATAGTATAGAATATAACAGAAGAGAAAAGAAACTTTAATTGCCATACAACAAGCTTGATGGAAATTGCATTTGGTATAATCCTACTGCATGTTCATATACAGGAAAAAACAGGAGGAAGAACTTGGAAGTTATGAGCTGGACTTAGGGTGTTTGTGCTGCCTTACAGATGTACGGGCAGGTGAGGGCGCTGTCCCCGATAGAGGTAGAGACTCTGATTAGGAGGCATCTGCTGACTCTGAACGTCTTTAACTGAGGAAACAGAGGCTCATTCGCGTTCCCTGATGGGCTTGGTGCTGCTGTTTAGCACAGGCTTGAGGGAGCGAGAGTGAAGATGAACACGTGTGAAGATCTCGGGGCCTCTGCAGTGCAAACGCCAAGGCGGATTGTGTTTGGGGCTTTGTGCATATTGGGGCTGTGTGCATATGCACAGCGTTTTCACCTGGTAACGAGAAGCACACGTTCGGTTCTCCCTCAGACGCTGGTGCCCCTGCCTTTGCTTTGTTGGTTTTCTTCACCTTCTTCCAAACATCGTGAGGAAAATGCCCTGGGAGCAACGTGTAGGAGTCTGAATGTGTTTGTGCTTTAACGCTTTTGAGGGCCCTGATACAATCAGTGATTACTAATGGCACAGTCAAAACTGCAGTCCCCAGCAGGTCCTGTCTGAGAATCGCTACACTTGCTGCAACCCAATAAAGGTGCAAAGCCAGGAAATTATCTGTAGCCTTGACAGGCATCAGGGGGTGTTTAACGAAACAAACGGACTATTTTTCCATCCTTTCAAAGACGGCCCCCCTAACCCTAATCAGGGGAATGTCCAGATAATCAGCTTGGCAATGTGTTTGTCGCAAATAGACAAATATATCCTTAATTTACTTATGTGTGTTACATGCACTTTACTGGGGGCAGAGTGTGGCTCAGTGGGCTAGGCCTCTGTGCCTGAGATCGGAAGGTCGCCGGTTCAAGCCCCTCTGTGAGCCCCTGACAAAGGCCCTTAACCCCTGGTTCCCTGGGCACTGCAACAGGTGGCTGCCATTTGCTGTTATGGAGAGCAAGATGAGGGAGGTGTTAGGAGAACGTCCCCACAGGGACCAATAAAAAGTGTCTTTTATTTATATTTCTTAAACACTGATTATAAATCATGGCGTAAAATACATTGTCACTGGCTAAAAATAAATCTAATTATTACATCTCAGTCATATGCTGTGCAATATGTTTATAGAATGTTTTATTTTTATGCACACAGTCATTAACCCCATAACTACATCGGAAATTTCTTCTCTGTAATCGAAATGGTGCACAGATGAAAGATGGCAGCGGTTATGAAAACAAAAAATGTGCACACCAAAGACAGATGAATTCTGAGATTGTTTTATTTGTGTATGTTAAGTTAGTCCTGGCCTACCGGTTAGTATACGTATGATTTTTCAGGTCTGAATTCCCCTCTCATTCCTGCTGCTCTGTGGACCAGAATAAACCAGGTGGGGTTTTTACACTCCGGCTCTGACTGTTTCGCCTCTTGCCTGGGGATTCAGGCTTAGAAACCCCAGAAAGGCAGCAGGCTGCTTGTCACCTTCTTGTCTTCTTGCATTCGTTAGTGGTGGTTTCCGCCCCCTGAAAACCTCACTGTTTCTGCAAAGAGTCCCCAGCCCCCGCCCCCCCCCAGCGTGAAACCCACCACTCTGAGCGCCGGGACCCAGAGGACCTTTCCGTTAAACTGCCGCCAACTTGATGACAGAAATAGCATGTGGTGATAGGCGGGGGGGTCTAGAGACGGGCTGACTGACCTGAAGCGAAACCTGAACAGGCAATGCTGACAAATCCGGCTCTGTGGAAACAGCCGCCACCTGGTGGTCAGGAGAGGGGAAAACACGTGGGGGGGCTGCCGCTCGGTGGGCTGCTGATGGTGCCTGAGTCTCATCGGGTCATGAAAATAGCCCCCACGTTACACCACACTGAAGCAGCCAAAGAGCATGTTTAGCTGTTACACAAGTGCGTTTGCTTTATTATTTTGTTGTGTGCTTTGCTTTCTAGGGTTAGGGTCTGCACAGCTTCATGCTCACAGTTTGGTTTAACCACCGTGTATCTGGGTTTGTTCTGGAAGGTTCCTGTGAACAGCTTGTTCTCGACACAGAAATCGGAAGTTCCACTCGGTCATTATTTTTTTAGTCTCCCGGAAGGACATTGAGCTACTGAGTTCTCACCAAATCATCTGCACACTGTATTAAACAACGAATTTTATTTATCCTTCTTATAGCAACATTAAAACCACAAACAAATTGTGACCAAAATGTCAGACAGCTTAACCCATAATCAGATTATTTATAGCTGAAATAAATTAATATTTAATCTCAGGACGTTTCATGAAAATGGGCAAGGTTAAAAATTCTTATAAACTATTAAAATATCTTTGAAATTACTCTGTTTAAAGGGGGAAATCAGGTGTACACACAATCAGCATGTTCTGTATGCAGCAAATAAAGTACATGAAAAAGAAAATGCATAGAAGATGCAGATATGAGATGGCACGCTTAAAATATATTCATATATCAATATTTCACATATTTGCAATACATTCCAAAAAAATGCAAGCTGTAACTAATCAGCAGGGGGCGCTGTCCTCCGCCCAGAGGTTTGCTGCTTCTTCCTCGGCACCTCCTGCTCCCCCTGAAGCCTTCTCCTCCTTCTACTGTCCACGGACTTCATGGCCTTCCTCACCCAAGGCTCATCGGGGCTGGAACAGATCTTTACCTTTTTCTTTCCGACAACGAATCTGCACAGACGCACAAAGACTCTCTGCTGACACCTCTGGCCACATTAAGTAATATCCCCAGAGGAGTTCCTCATTGGTTTAACCATCACCTAAACGTTTATTTGTAATAATATCTGGATGTCATAATTAGCTCAGTGATGTTACACTCACATGACGGCATCCACTGGACACAGGCCCGCACTCTGCTGGTAATAGTTCCTTATCTGTGGTACCCTCAGCACGGTTCTGGACGTCTTCAGACAGCAGGTCAGCACTGGTCCGCTGGCTGCAGGACGAAAAGCAAAGACTGGGTGACATAAAGAAACTCGGGCCATCGCGAGACATCTGGGAGACCAGCAGTAAATGGCTCCTGGATATAAATCACCAAGCCAATCAGCAAACAAGCCTCTAATGGCTGAAAAGCAAAGAGAGTATTAATGTGACAAAGCAGCAGCAGTACTGAAATACTCCAGAGTGTATCCTGACTTCTCCTGGTCATGCCAGTAAATCCCCCCCCCCCCCCCAAAAACAGCCTCATTTGGTCAGGAGCAGAGAAACAGGCACTTACAGTGGACGGCCGTGAGGCTGACCAGCAGAAGCAGCAATGAGGCAGGACCCAATGGCAAACTGCTGAGGGGCTTCATCTGTGCTGTCTGCCAGCAGCCCGCGCAAGGGGAGCATTTGTACCTTGTGACCGGCAGGAAAAAACAGGTCACCTCGCCTCCTACACCATACTAAAGAGCAAGAGCAACTCTCCATTGTGGTAAGTGTGGGGGAAGCTAGGTGTCAAAATGTGCAGACCTGCTATCAGCTTTATTGTTGTGTATTATTGTTATAATTATTATTTGGGCAGTAGAAGCTTTAGTATATATCCCTCCATCTTACACATGGCTGTGGTGAGTAGTAGTGATGTTTTAAAATGATAGACAGACAGACAGACAGATTAGATGAAATCCGTGTTTCCCAACCCAGTCTGCTGGGACCTCCAGACAGTGCACATTTCTGTTCACTCCCAGCTCCTAATACACCGCTACTAGGTATTTGCTGTTCTTGGTTGTTTGGTTTGTTTTTGATTCTTCAGTTCAGTTGTGCTGGGAGCTGGGAGACAGCAAAGATGTGGACTGTATGGGGGTCCCCGAGGACTGGGTTGGTAAACACTGGAGACAAATTGTGTTAAATTCACACATGATTAAATAAATAGATAGATAGATAGATAGATAGATAGATAGATAGATAGATAGATAGATACATACATACATACATACATACCTACATACATACAGAGTTTTAGATTTGCTTGACTTGCACTTTCATTCATCCACCACTCAGTATTTTTAGTATTTATGAACCCATCACAAAGATAATGAGGCACGATGTAATGTGACCCCAGGCTCGCTTGAGGCGCACCGTTGATACTGTGTTTTCTCTATGGTTGCAGTGGTTGACTATTCAAAGCCAGCTCACGTATGAATGAAGAGACGGTGTTCTCACCGTTTGTTACGCCGTTGTGGGGTTAATTTGCGACTCCCCACTACTTTCAATGAGCCGTACAACTTCAGCGTTTTAAATGGGGGTGGCGGCTTCGCACTTTCGTGTCGCGTGTGGGTTAAAAACCCCGTTGTTACGTCTTCCGTGTGAATGCGAGATATTGTTTCCCCCCATATTCGTGTGGGACCCCCACGGAACCCGCAATGGGGGCTCAGGGGTTATTTATAGAAAAAGGTGAGTAAACGTGAGTGTGAATAAACGTGCGCGGCAGTGAATGTAATGTGCTAGTGCACGTTACACACCCTGACTTCGTGTGTTCTTTGGATCACTGACCACCATGCGCTTAAATACGCGCGACAACCTGTGACCGAATTAATTTGAAAAGCTCCTGGGACTCGATCTGCGTTGTTCTGCTCATATACAACCGAATGTGGTCCGGTTTCAGCCTTCGCTGGGATGTAGCATTTGCTCAAGACGTAATTTCTGCAAATCTGTGAAAGATTAAAAATATTAATCTATAAATTTAAGGCTCCACTCACCGTCAGCAACCCGGAAAACTGCACTGAACAGAAACACGTGCATGGGCGGAGACGGGGCGGGCTTACGGCATTCAAGCTCGAATGTAAAGCTGTTTTACGATCACCTTCAGGATCTCCGTCATGTTATGATGACAGTTCCTGAGCTGAGCCCTGGATATCTTCTGGGCTTCGAACCGCTTCCGACACACAGACCCGTAGTACGGAGATGCGGTGCAAAGCGCGCCGGTGTTTGGAGCGTCTCTGCCTGGGTTGTGAGTCGTACGCGGTCGCGCTGGATTTGTGCTGTCAATTCCCAACCTTCTTTCTTTCCGCCCCCGTTACTGCCCGTCTGCTAATCTGAAGGGAGAGTAATACTGTAATCAGTCAATCGCCATTAACCGAAGATTTTGTGCAAACCGGCACGAAAGCTATCCGATATTAATAAGCTGCACTTCAATTTCTTCTGTTGTAAAGTTTTATTTGTGACGTATAGGCCCACGCACGTGTGCACCTTCCCACGTACCTGCTTCATGGATTGTGTTCATAAGGAAATGTGTGATACATGAAACGAGAAATAAAAAGATTATAATAACTGTATAAATAGAGCCTAATATGATCCCCCAGCATCCTTATTATATGTGTGCTATTTCTAGTAAAAGTTAATAATCCTCTTTAACCAAATGTTATGGAATACTAACGTCTATAGAGAGCTTTAAAATGTTTTGTTGCGAATGGCGGATTAGCTAACCAGTTATGATTGCAATTTATTAGCGAGCTCCGTCTTCGCGTACTTTATAATGCCACTGGAAGTTGTACTAATCGCCTGTAAAATTAAGTGTCAGCCTTTTCATTGCAGGTCTGATCACGGCACCGGTATTAATATGCGTCTTGGGTGATCCGATCACAAGTGGACTACGCATATAGAGATCCAATCACTATAACCGCATTCGGAAGTGGTCTGGGTCTCTGGGACGCATATACGCACATGCCGCGTTCGCTCTGAAAGCCGCTTATAACCATTCTTACGGCAGTGTGAACGCGAATGTAACCCGAGCCGCATTGACCGCCTACTCAAGTGACGTCATTCTGTTGGCTTACTTACCTACTTACTCATTAAACATACCAGCGTTTTCTCATTTTACTACCAGATGATCATCGTGCGTAAGAAGTGAACTGAGCTATGCACTGTTTCCAGGCAGTTAAGTTATTTTAACTTGGAAAAGTGTCTTTAAATTAATGTTTTTATCCCATGCAGGCATTTTTATTATATATTTTTTGTAATTTAATTATTACTGCTAAGTGACCAAGAACGAATATGTCTTCTAATTATCTTTTTGTTCCCTATGGTTCAGAACAGACTCTTCCTCTCTAAGGCAGGGATTGTAATGTTCCTAGATTCTCACACATCACACCTCTTTTACAGAACCTGCACTGGCTCCCTATGGCTGCCCACATCAGGTTCAAATCCCTAACACTTGCCTTTAAAGCCAAGACTGGAACAGCTCCTCCTTACTTGGCAACACTGATCAAGAATAGTGTCACTTCCTGTCCTCTCAGAGCATGAAGCGCTGCTCATCTCGAACCACCTACACTTATAATAAATAATAGCGTAGACGGCCCAGGAGAAAATCAGCTGGGCAAGTCCCTTGATGACAAAATCACCCTACAGACTGAATACATACATACTTTGCTCAAAAAAATTAAAGGAACACCATTTAATCAGAGTATAGCATGAAATCAGTCAAACGTCTGGGATATTGATCTGGTAAGTTGAGTAGCAGAGGGGGTAGTTAATCGGTTTCAGCTGCTTTGATGTTAATGAAATTAACAACAGGTGCACTAGAGGGGCAACAATGAGACGACCCCCCCCAAACAGAAGTGGTGTAACAGGTGGGGGCCACTGACATTTTCCCTTCTCATCTTCTCTGACTTTTTTCACTAGTTTTGCATTTGGCTTCAGTCAGTGTCACTACTGGAAGCATGAGGCGATACCTGGACCTTACAGAGGTTGCACAGGTAGTCCAACTCCTCTAGGATGGCGCATGAATTCGTGCCATTGCCAGAAGGTTTGCTGTGTCTCCCAGCACAGTCTCAAGGGCATGGAGGAGATTCCAGGAGACAGGCAG
>JAODLC010000085.1:22874527-22884805 GCA_026781145.1 Hippopotamyrus pictus | reverse complement strand
AGTCCAGCACATTACCAACTACAGGACAAGTCAGGGAGTTGCTGAAGGTGACGCCTCAAGGGCAGAGGAGCTGAACCGATTCTTTGCCCGCTTTGAGGTGCAGCCACCAGAGACAGCGGCTGCAAATGCAGCAACAGCGGCTCGCAACATCACCCCCACCTTCAGGGTGCAGGAACAGGAGGTGAGACGCTCGCTCCTGGCTGTCAACCCCAGGAAGGCGTACCTGGACGTGTGCTGCGGAACTGTGCAGAACAACTGGCTGGGGTCTTCACAAAGATCTTCAACTTGTCACTGTCCCAGGCCTCAGTTCCACCCTGTCTGAAATCCTCCACCATAGTCCCCTTACCAAAAAAATCATCCGTAACCTGCCTGAATGACTACCGGCCAGTAGCACTCACCCCAGTCCTGATGAACTGTTTTGAAAGACTGATCCGGAGTCATATCATGTCCTTCATCCCTCCCACCTTTGATGCGCACCAATTTGCCTACAGAGCAAATAGGTCTACGGAGGATGCTGTAGCTGTTGCTCTTCATGCTACCTTGTCCCATCTGGAGCATCAAGGGAACTACGCACGTCTCCTCTTTATTGACTTTAGCTCTGCTTTTAACACCATCCTCCCCCACAGACTGGTGTGCAAACTGTCAGACCTGGGACTCCCCTTCTTCACCTGTCTGTGGATAAAGGACTTCCTGACAGACCGTAAACAAAGGGTTAGGGTGGGCCCCCACATCTCCTCAGCAATCACTGTCAGCACTGGCTCCCCCCAGGGCTGCGTGCTGAGCCCCCTGCTCTTCACGTTGTACACACACGACTGTGCTCCCGCCCACAACAGAAACACCATTGTCAAATTTGCAGATGACACCACTGTGGTGGGGCTCATCTCTGGGGGAGATGAGTCTGCTTACAGGCACGAAGTGGAGCGGCTAACAGCGTGGTGCACTGACAACAACCTGCTCCTGAACACAGCAAAGACCAAGGGAATTGTTGTGGATTTCAGGAAAAAGAAAACGGACACCAAACCACTTTACATCAGCGGGGACTGTGTGGAGAGAGTGTCGGACTTCCACTTCCTGGGTGTTCACATCACTGATGACCTGTCCTGGGGCGCGAACTCAACAGAACTGGCAAAGAAGGCTCAGCAGAGACTTTACTTCCTGAGAGTCCTCAGGAAAAACAACATCTCTCAAAAACTGCCGGTGTCCTTCTCTCGCTGTTCCATTGAGAGCATCCTGTGCTACTGCCTCTGCATGTGGTTTTCCAGCTGTACATTAGTGCAGAGGAAAACACTACAGAGGATCGTATGGACCGCCCAGCAGATCATCGGCTGTCATTTACCCACTCTGGAAGAACTGCACAACTCACGCTGTCTCAGTAGAGTGAAAAACATTCTAAAGGACCCCTCACACCCTGCTCATGATCTGTTCCAACTGCTGCCATCAGGCAAAAGATATAGGATCATTAAAGCTAGGACAAACAGACTATACAGCAGCTTCTACCCTGTTGCCATCAGGGCACTGAATGACAGTTAAGTTTTCTCCTACATTTCACCTCAATTCTATTTCATGTGCAATAAGGACTCATGTGCAACATTGTCTCATGTAGAGTGAATGTTGTCTACTATCCAATTTTACGCTACAATTCATAATTGACTATAATTTATTTTTTGTATAATTTGTTTTTTGTATTTGGGTACATATGTTGTTTCTCTATTTTATATGGGGACTGCACCTAATTTCGTTGTACTTGTTACAATGACAATCAAGTTATTCTGATTACTATTCTGATTGATTAGGTTAAACCTGTTCCTTGTTTTCCCTGGATGTCTGTGTATGTTAGTGCCTCTGCTGTAGTCTGTCATTGTAATGTCATGGTGTAATGTTGCCCTGTGTTTTGCTCATTGTATCCTGTCCCTGTGTTACACTGCATCCTGGTGGTTTCCCTTATGGGTTTTATAGCGTGTTTTAGTATTAAGTTCTATTAGCTTTGTGACCCCTCATGGTCCAGTATTCTGTATTACTCCTTTTTGTTTTGGAGCCACAAGTGTATCATCACATCACTTCCTGCCTGCATTATTCCCTGAGTCCGCAACAGTCTCTATCTTTGCCCTGCTGTTGCATACATGCACAGCTCTTCCAGGCCCTCCCTTGCTCTCACGCTGATATACTGACAGATTATGCACATCTTGTATGTTGTTTTAACCCTTAGCTTATTAATAATGGCAGTTTTGTACTTACTTGGTCTGATGGTCCACTTTGTTCTGGCCTTCAGCTGACTCACATCACTATGATATTTACATTGTGTGTACACTGGTGCATTTACTATGTATTTCTTGATTTCTCTCACATATAAATGTAACGCAGCTAAATTATTAGCATGGTGTTATTCTCAGACACACTTATTCTGAAAAGCAGAAATGTCGTCATACAGGATGTGAGGGTGAGACTCTGCAGAAACACTGTGTGCTGCATACAGAGGGTCTGACCTCAGGCTAGGGTGACCACCTAATTCATGTCAGGAGGGACGCTATGAGCTGATGAGAGGGTCTGACCTCAGGCCTTTGTTTCAGTCTTTGTTATGTTTTATACAGTCTGTTAAGTTCCACTGCAGTAGGTCCTTTAAATCTCTGTGGATCAGTAGGAAACAAGAGGCTTATTAGGAAGGTGTCTCTGTAAGTCAGGGGTGGGAGTCATCCCTGGGGGGGCAAAGTCAGGTGATGAGCACATTGACTCACTTCACCTGGGCCTTATCAGCAGTCCTGTCAGACTGAGTGCTGTTTGTGTTTCTCTCAGCCCCTGACAGACACACAGACACAGACGCCCGAATCCACAGCCTGTTATTTCATTACAGAGATTCTTAGAGATAACAAACATGAAAAGCTGGTAATAGCAACTCCAGCCAACTGCAAGCGAATTAATCTAACTTTGATTACATGTATAGATATGAAGGTACAGTACTGGTAAATGTAACTTTATCTGTACACTTTGTCAATCCAGCATATACGCTGCGGTTGAAATGAATTACAACATTTATGTGTACTGCTGCTAGATAGTGGACATGGAAAACACTGCAATCAATTCTAAAATTATGGTGCTTTTCCACTGGAATCAAGAACTGAGTCGTACCCAAACTATATCGCGAAGAGACAGTTTATCATACAAATTATTCAAGCTGTACCCAACCCATACCCACGCTGGCAAATTCTGTATATATTATTCATTATTAGTAGTATTGCACATCGCAATGTATTGATGCATTCCTCATAACTCAGAACATGAAAACTTCCAACCGCCCACTTAAAAATTTACAATACAGTTTTACGTCCCTGTAGGCAACACCTTTACTGAGCCGAACCCTTCTCAGTGGAAAATTTAAGCGAGCTAGAACCACGGTATAACTAGTGTCTCCCTGGTTCCTGTATGCCAGGGGAAAAGCACCTTTAGTCACACATCCCAGAGTAAGTGATTCTCACCTTGAGGCCCATCAGAGGATGAAGAGGAGCATCAGAGGAGCCTTATGTGTGTCTCACTGACCTCAGATCTGTGGAGACTGACACTCACTTCCTGACTCTCCCTAACCTCACTGCCTCCCTTTTATGGGTTTTAAAGTCATCCGTCTATCTTTCACCCTCTTACCCAGGATGGGGCCACAGTCAGCCTGGGGCACATCCCAGGAAGCAAGGGGCCCAAATCAGGGACACAAACACCACACTGAGAGCCAGGGGCAGGATTCAAACCCAAACCCCTGACAGTATGAGGCGTCCATGTTACACACTGAGACACCACTGCAGTATGCAGGCAAAATAAATGGCTTTTTTTTTATTAACATTATGTATGATTAGTCAAACAGTCTGTATTCTGCATTTTAAATAATACTCCATTTATCAATAATCAAAAGCATAACATTCTGTCGAAACCAAAAAGTAAAGCTTTTATCCTGAAATGTGATATGATAGTGACAGCTTTTTATTCAATAGTCAGAGGAGAACAGGGAGGCAGCGAAACAGCGAAGCTGCTCCAGCAGGGGGCAGTGAAGTGCGTAAGAAGAGCATAAAGTTAAAGCCAGAGCCCTTAGACTTCATTAACCCCCCCACTGGTACGTACTGTATGTACGCCAGAGGAAAACAGACACTGGCAGATATTTTCTTAAAATACTAGATATTACTTGTAACAGACATTTCATATTACATAAATCAACTAATTATACGTTTTCATTTATATTGATGAAAAGCAACATTTCACAGACCGTAAGTATAATACCGTACATTTATTCTATTTAGCTGACGTTTTTGACAAAAGTGTTGTAAAGCGAATAAGAAGCTGGTGTATACGTAGTGCAGCGAACTTAAGCCGCGTCCGCGCATGACTGGGCTGCAGAAATTTCTGTGGCGTTTGCAGCCGGACTGCACACCTAATTCCTCCATTAACCGCAAATTGGAGCTCCGTGTTTGCGGAGAGATTTGCTTTCAACGTTGTCAGTACTGGAGCTGAGTAAATCGTGGATGTGAGTCGCGCATGCCAATCGCGTTAAACCTTTCAAGTATTAAACTTTTTTTACTTTGTTTTTAGTTTTAGGTATTTTTATTTTCTTTAACGATGAACGCTCACACCCACGGTTGATCTTGTTGCGAGAACGTGGACATAGGAACCATTGTGCGATGCGCCTTTGGTTACAGCCGGACATACAGGGAGGTGGCACCTACGTGTCTCCGTTTATATTTCTAGCGTCAGTCTGCTTGTATTTCTCTGCGGACTGACTACGAACGTCATGGCAGCGGTGAGAGTTTTGCGGTGCAAGGCACCGCTCCTACTGCCTGCAAATAAAGGCTCCGGGACCATGACACTAATCAGGCGATACCGGCCCGTGTCTTCCAGGATATTTTGCACGGTAAAATATGTTTTTAATCTAATTTTACGAGAATAGAATCGGACCGGCAATATTACGTTTGCTTGTCCCGAAGCAGAGGGGTGACAGGTCGATTCAGCGGTTACGAAATATGCATTGAAGACAGCAGATATGTGAATTGACAACAGATACCACGGCTCGCTTTGCTAACTCCGGCATGCTAGGGCGTTATGAAAAAGCGAGGCTGCGCTTCTTTATCTTTTCGACGATTGACCCGGTGCCCAGTAGAAAGTATTTAATAGCTGCAACCGTACTGTTAAGGTTAATGGTCTTACCAGAACTCACTTCACTGCATGATTCACGAACATACCGGAATTGTGTGGTCTGTTGTCAAACATTAAGTGTAGGATAAAAATTACAACAGACATACGGATTAACACTTAATAGACCGTAGGTTAATGTTTATTTGAATGGTTGTATTCTGTTTCTGCTGCTTGATCAGGGAGGGAGAGTCGTGCTTCTCGCCAGCTTACCTGCCCTGTCATACCTGGGATACAGAGTTTGCAGAAGAGCCTGTCCTGAAGCTGTGGTTTATGCCCTCGATAAAGGTAATACTCCAGTCTCCTATGTTTGACAGTAGTAATTAGGAGAGTGGGAGGCTGCAAACGGTGTGTATGACGGTATAGATTTTGTCTTTTCAAATGACCCATTCTGCCGTCTGTCAGCTGAGGAGGTCTTGGAGCGTGCAGACTACCTGTACAGCTGTGGGGAGACGGAGAAGCTGTACGAGCTGCTGGCCCAGCATCAAAACAGGTGGGGTTTCCTTCAGTCCGGTGGCAGGTCTGTCACTCAACGTCTTAGAGCCACTATCACCAAAACGATCCGCTTTTAGTGTGGTAGAATTAGCAGTGACTGGACCCGATGTAAGGATGGATGTCCTGAAAGGTCCGCTTATGCCCCCTAGTGACAACGCAGAGCTTCTGTGGCGGCTGGCCCGGGCCTCTCGGGACCTGGCCACGTTGCGGGACATTTCCGCAGAGGACAAAAAGAGACTCACCTATGAGGCCTTCGATTACGCCAAGGCGGCACTGGACCGGAATGAGGCCTGCTTCGCAGCTCACAAAGTAACCGGGCCCTGTTTGCAATCTCCTGCGTTTGCAATGCGACAGAGCATTCTGTACTTCCTTTTTAAAATTAGTGATCCAAAACAGGCAATTTTCTCCTCATTGTGCTTGGGTAGAGGACACCACAGCAAGTCAATTTTAACACTCAGGACAGAACAGTCTGTAATTTGTGGTATGTACACCAGCAAACATTAATGAGAACTACAAGTGAACTACAAACCTGAATTGAAAAAGACAGCTGTTCTTTCCTGCCCCAGTCTATCGTGTGGTATCGCGTTGGTCTTAAACCCTGTTTCCCCACAGTGGTACGCAGTGTGTCTCAGTGACGTGGGAGACTACGAGGGGATCAAAGTAAAAATTGGCAACTCGTATATAATAAAAGAACACTTGGAGGTACGAATGACCTTTACCTGTTTGAATATGATGCTTCGGTTCAGCGATCACTTAGCGCTGCATTTACTCACCCTTAAATCTGTGCTGCCTGTGACTTGATGCAGTTAATAGCTCACAGCCAGGCAGCAATGTCCCCTCTGTCCCTGAATCCCTTCCCAGACCAGTCTGTCCTTGTTTTTAAAGAGAGCCATCGAGCTGAATCCAAAAGATGCCACATCCATCCACATCCTGGGTTACTGGTGAGTGTCAGTGGGCCTGACTGTAACCCTGTCCACATTCCAGGTTACTAATTTGATGCACAGTTTCTCGGAAGTCACAGAAGCATCCTGTGATGCCGTGACGACCATGCCTTATTCATGATGGCTGTTTGAGTGACCTCCACTCACAGCGTAGTTAATCTCTACAGCACTTACCCATCATGCACTCCGTCCTTGTCCTCCCTCCTCAGGTGTTTCGCCTTCGCCGAGTTGCCGTGGTATCAGCGAAAGATCGCGGCCGCCCTCTTTGCCTCCCCGCCCAACGCGACCTATGAAGAGGTGACCCCTCCCATCCCCCCTCTCTCTCTCTCATCACACGAACATGCCACACATAGACCAGGCAGCCTCACCAATCCACCATCCCTCAGACTTACGCAGCAAAAGCTGTCCTCTGTTTTTACCCGAATATCTTTGCTTCCAGGCTCTGGAATATTTCCTGAAGGCGGAGGAAGGTGAGAAATGCGGGATGAAACCCGCTTTCGCTCTGGACAGTTTTCCTATGGTGTGATAATTGAATTTCCAAATGTTTGAAAGTGAGGTCTCGTGACCAGCTGGTAAGCCTGCATGACCCCTAGGTGACCCTTCATTTTAGGGTAGAAAACGATCCTGTTCCACACCGGTTAGCCTGCTGATTTAGGTTCCTAATGCAGGCCACGATAGCGATCTAAACTCCCACCCGACTGTGGTCCTATTGGCTCCGGCTGAAATTTCCTTCCAACAACCGAATTAACTCATGATTACCCCCCCCTCAGTGGACCCGAACTTCTACAGCAAGAACCTTTTGATGCTGGGCCGCACCTACCTAATGCTGAAGGACAAGGAGAAGGCGGGGCTCTGGCTGAGCCGAGCCCGAGACTACCCCGCCCACACAGAGGAGGACAAGCAGGTCGGCTCCCGCCCAGTCCAGCCACAAGAAACACGCTTCAGAATCCTCCGCAGCGCCGGAAAACAGAACATACACCTAACGTGTCACTATGTCCGGAGTGACTTAATGCTACGTGGGTTTATAACCAAAGCGGGGGAGGCCGGGATGCTTTTCACACATTCTTCCTCCTCGCAGGTCCATAAAGAAGCTTCTGACCTTCTGAAGAAGCTGCAGGGATGACCAGAGGGCACCGCACAGACACTGAAATAAGGGCATTGGATCCTGGGACCCTGGCCTCTTACTATTGCCTTATTATAATAATAAAAAATAATAGATTTTATTTGTAACGCACTTTACATTTAAAATTAATCTCAAAGTGCCAATCAGTAACTGCTAATTAAATGTGAAGATGTTTTATAAATCAGCTTTTATCATGACCCTGTATAATAAAAGGAGCATGCTGCTCCCCAAAGACAGTTTCCTTACTCTGCTTTATATACGAGTGATGTGACAGTAAAGTACCCCCACCCCCCCCATGAGAGTATACTAGAGAGCATCCACCAATCAGAGGCTCCCTGCCAGGTCTAGGTCGGTGTCACTGTGCTGTGGCTGATCTTATCCACACACAGCCCAGCAGCAGAGGGGAGGTATGCACAAAGCAGCGGTCAGGGACAGCAGGTACACAGACGAGCTGCCAGAGCGCTAAGGGAGCCGCCGCTTTACTGTCACATCACTCGCAGACTCCTGCCGACCTCACGTCTGCTCAGAGTGTCACGTCGCCCGGTTAAGAAGGGGCTACGAGACTTAGATAAGCCCACCCCCACAATTAAGTGCAAAGATGGGTACTTCAATTCGTCACACCAAAGAAGAGGGTCTGATACATTTATTAAATTATTTTTTTGCTTCACAGGTATGTCCAAAAAAAATTAAATTACGTAAATAATCTGAGGAAGAAAAGTATGAATCCTGAGCAAAAGGCAGAACGGGGAACACCCATACCAGTTCCTGTAGGAGTAAAGTCTGTGTCTCTGTGTCTGTCTGTCTCTGTGTCTGTCTGTCTGTGTCTGTCTGTCTGTCTGTGTACATACATATAAAGTTAACTGAACCTGCCCCTCCCCCCACATACCATCCCTGTCTACAGTGTCTATACTCTGATATGTTACAGTTATCATTGCTAATGGCAACATAAGACTGGCTTAAGTTACCACATTTAAAAAAAAAAAAAAAAATTAAATATATATGTATATCCCAGATGAAATCAGTACATTTTTACAGTTGAGTTCATTCTTTATAAAATGGTATTTTCATATATCACATTTAGCAAAAAAAAAAAAAAAAAAAGGAAGTGTTTCCATGGAAAAACCCACAAGCAGTTCTTAAAGAGTAAACCGCTCCCGTTCTCTTATGCACAACAGTGGCTCCTGTGAAAACAGGGTGATCAGGTTACGCACGAGGACACTGTGGTTCCCTTGTGCAGAGCCCAAACCTCCTGGATGCTGTCACTCAAAGGGAACGGCTTTAAAACCCATAAACAAACCTTCGGCAGATCATTCCACACTAAACAGAGGAGAAGTGGAGACTCCCGCCCCGGCTTCGGCTTGCGGGAACGCGGCACGTGACCCTGGCGAGGAAGACCTGCCCTTCCACATCAGCTTGTCCTCATCTCTCAGCACCAAACTTTTTAAATAAAATGTTCGCCCCCCCACTACAAGGGGGTGGCAGCCTGAATCGCAGTGGCTGATTCTGTGCTGTGCCAACAGATCTAGCGGTAGGGACTTAAAATTAAAGACAGGACTCAGATCAGCACATCGTGGTGCCTTTTGACCCTGGAGGGCCTCCATATCCAACTCTTCAATCTGAAGACCACCTGATGTATTCCATGATCTCCAGCTGTGTCTCCTGCAGAAGTCCCTCCTTGACCAAACCAGGAAGCACAGGCAAACTGCTCCCACCTGTCCTTCAGGGTCATTCAGTGGCTCTCCGCACTAGTTAACAGCAGACTTTGACAGTAGACTGTTGTGATCCTGACGACTGATCCAAAGAACGATCAGCAATTCTCCAACTGCATGCTTGTTCTGCTTGAGTGGATACGTAGAGGACGGCCATCCCCCGCAGCCAAGCTTAACGGAACCACCTAGAACTCCTGGTACCGGTCACGCTTAACGGAACAACCTAGAACTCCTGGTACCGGTCACACAGGCACCTGCTCTCACAATCGAGAGAAGCAGGTCAGGAATCTGTGTTTGCTTTTGGTAAACAAGAGGGGGGGATGGGCATCGTGAGTCTCACAGCCCCCCCAGCCTAAAGAAGGAAACACCACTAAATAACACTGATGCAGGGCTCTGAAGGCGTGGCTGAACCATTCACCTGGAGTCCAGTCATCCTGCTCCCATAAAACCCACCCCCAGCGTCGTCATGCCAACAGAATGCACACACAGTGCTGACCCGCAGAGTGCCGCACGGCGCCGTACGTCAGGAGACCCACCGCCGGAGCTCTATAAAACTAGAGTCGCGGCCCAACCGCTGCTACAAATGCATGGGAGACTTTCGGCTGAACAACACACATACACTCCATGTGTCTAAGAGCCCTGGGTCGCAGCGGCAGAGGAAAAGCTGGGACGTCTTGCATATTTATGAGGAAGAAGATAAATAGCTTATGCGTCAGTAGTAGTGGTCGTGACGGTCCTCTCTCTCTCTCTCCGTCTTCCGTCACTCCTGTCCGAACCCCTCCGTCTCGTCAATGGCGAACAGCAGCTTCTCTTTCAGCTGCTCGAAGCTTTTGTAGGGGGGCAGGTC
>JAODLC010000085.1:22830914-22842990 GCA_026781145.1 Hippopotamyrus pictus | reverse complement strand
ATATAATTAAAAACACTTGTGTTTTAGAGGGCATGCTTTCAGTTAATGGAAGAATGTTTATGTTACACGCCATAAACTAAGAAACACATCCGCACTGTACGGATTACGTGCCCTCTTTATCCTATTATAACGAGGCATAAATAGCCGGTTACACAAATGAAGCTTCTTTAATTCCCGCGTTAATTTGCCCGTTGTAGACCTATATCAGCAAATGCTTTGAAATAGGCTAGCACAAATTTCTAGATCGATTGCCCTTATAAGGTTTTGCGGTTTTCACTCACACACACACACACACACACACACACACACACACACACACACACACATATATATATATATATACACACACACAAAATGAGCTGTTGGACGATTCTAAATAAAGCAATCAGGCTCCAATACATCGAGATACTGAACAGGGATAGACACTGAGAACTCCTCTTAGGACCTGAACCAAAGCCTTTCAGTATAATTAAAAAGTTCCGCAACTCTGAGTCACTATGTTTTTACGTGGTTTAAAATGAATCTTTGTCAATAAAAAAGATGTCCATGTTTGTTTTATCAGGGCATTTAGTACAATGATTAAGCTTTCCAGGGCGTATATACATGAAGCACAGACTACAATTAAGGGAGCCGTCAAAGGAAGCTATACGTCATTATTTAACGTACCTTGTACCGTGTGACTTTGAGTAACTCATTCCCCTGGCCTGAGGGGTTCGGCAATTAATTTTCCTCATTTACCATTGGAGAACATATTTTATTGTCAGAAACCATCCAAAAAGTCTTACAGCATGAGCAAAATTCATCCATTACAAAATCAGACCTAAATATGCCACATATAGGCTAATTTATGATCTGTAATTCTGTTGCCATTTGCTCATTCTAGTTTCCACGTGCCTAACTTCACCTGCTTGGCTCTCTTTCACCATCTATCTATCTATCTATTTATTTATTTGGGGGAATAACTATTGTCAATACAGTTGGACCACTGAAATTTCCCAAAGGGGATAAAATTACGCCTTAACTTACTTTCCTGATGCTTTGGAGAGATGTGCTTTCAAAGGTTGTTGCCTTGTGAATTCCCTTGAGACCAGCGGTGTTTATCACCACTCAAACCATTTCCGCAGGGAGGTTTGGGACCCCCTGCTGGCCATAAGCAATTACTACACTTGGAGAGGGGAGGGGCGGTAGGTTCCGAAGTGAGGCCCCAGAAGCAACAAACCCACCCCTGTTTATAACCTCATGCCATGCCAGAAATGAGCTAAAACTTTAATTCTCACCAAATACAGGTCTAATGCTTTGAAGAACCTTGGAATAAAAGAGGACTAAAACACGCGGGTCTTTCATGCGATCACTCCTGTTCTTCCACCGGACAGGAACGTGTCACGCTGCAGATTCTTGTCATGAGGCTTAATTAACGAGGTTCTCGTCCGCCAGCAGTCAGCCCACATTCTTAAAGCTGGATCAGGTAGCGCTGGAACCTCTGAGGTATGTTCCGGAGTTCAGAGAGCCCAGAGATTATCCAAATCTCACATGAAACAATCTCAGCTGTTACTTAAATCAGTCTCATTATTCAATTCAGATGTGTTAGAGGCGCATGTGGAGCCAGACCATATTTAAGGGGAGGGGGTGGCTTCAATTTTCCTGATTTTTGTTTTAGCCCCCCTGAAAGTTGTTTGAAATTCAATGCTATTTCGCCATTTGTTTTTTCGTAAACACCTCATTATCCTGCTTAGCAAATTTAATCATGGGGGGGCAACAGCAACAAGGCAGTCCTCCTGTTTCTTCAAATTGCCCCGGTTACCGGTTGCATATAAGAAATACACAGAATGGCCCCAGAAAAGCTTTGGGAAAGGAGTTTTTACCTTGTGTGGTGTTCACATACCACAGCCCTCTTCTTCAAGACTTTTTTTTTTTTTTTACCAGCGACCATTTAATGCTACATTTAGCATAATCCTCCGAAATTATAGGAACATTTCAGGGATTATTTGAGTTGCGGTATCCGAAGGTCCGTAGCGATCAGCTCAGGCACGTCTTTGAAGTTAAACTTAAGCTTCAGGCGATGCGGGCAGCCTTGATGAGAAACGTTTCCCTGAGACTAAACCGAAATAGGCATAGCAGCCTGGATTCAGACTCCCTTGTGCTTCCATCTGGGGCAAATTAGATGCTTCAAAATATGCATAAACAAAACCGGGTGTATTTAGGAGTTAGTCATTTCAGGTTGCACCATAAGTGCGCTGGGACGGGGATCAGGCAACCATAACCAGGTATTAATCCACGCAGGGCATGTTATAGTTAGTGTGACACGTCTGGGTTAATCCTTTGTGTGTGGACTACAGGGGGGTCCCCGTGAGTTTGTGAAGACCAGGGGACCCAATGACTCTCAATTACCCTGAGAGTCTGAGAGCTTCACCGGGGATCAGCGTCACAACCATTGTGCAATGTCCCTGGGCATTCTGAGAGCACAATAGGGAAAAAAAAAAAAAACATTATTCGTAACAGTTGGAGATGTATTTACATTGACATCATTTCACTTGTCTGTGAAGGATGACATCATACACATGTGTACTACATAGACAGATAAAAGCAGCATGTGTAACGCTTGGAGACGGATACTTTGATGCCTTCACAGTTTAGGCTTGACTGGCGTGCAAGGTAAAGGGCAAGTCAAATCAAGTGGAGTGAGTACTACTTACTGCTCAGGAAGAACAGCAGTGTAAATACGATGGATGTGGCTCCCTCTGGTGTCCACACTGGGCAGAGTCGCAAATGTTGATGAGTCATTACCCAGAAGACAGGGTCTACACTCAACAATGGCCTTCACTGATGCTCGAGCACAGTTGATGTTCTGATAAGGGACTAATTGCTAAGGGCAGCCAGCTCCATTAAACACACAGTCAGGGGGTGTGGCCCCAGACACTGAGAAATGAGGTAAAACTAGTGGTGGTGAGTGAGACAGCTAATTGGGCAGCTAACTGAATAGGCTGCTGCAGAGAATGATTCCCTGCCAAAAGGAATAGAACGGATTAGAGTCGACATCTGGTCCAGTCTTTGAGGGAATCATCAATTCCAGCGTTTCCCAATCTGGTCCCCGGGGACCCACAGTTGGTCTATGTTTTTGCTCCCTCTGAGCTCCCTGCCAGACAGTCCACATTTGTGCTCCCTCTGAGCTCCCTGCCAGACAGTCCACATTTTTGCTCCCTCTGAGCTCCCTGCCAGACGGTCCACATTTTTGCTCCCTCTGAGCTCCCTGCCAGACAGTGTGCTCCCTCCCAATTCCCTGCTGGGCACTAGACTGGGAAACACTGCTCTATCCTGACCAGCAGATAAATGACCATGACGCTTTGAATGAAAATGTCAGAGCATCGATTAATTGTTAATGGCAGATGAAAAATGTTGTTCACAAATTGAGCATCTCAAAATATTGTAGAGAATGACCTAGAAATAGTTGCAAATTAAACATCTCTTTCCTCCCTCCTCCTTTTCCCAGATGAATTGAATCATTCTGTGCACCTCTGAGTGTCTGTCTGAGTGTTAGTGTCTCTCTGTCCCTCTGCACTCAAATGAAGAGGAATTAGACAGGTTCTAGCTATTTTTATTGCAAGAAGGGTAGGGATACATATCAGGAGATCTGCAGGAAACCTGGAGTGACTGATTGCAGATCAGGTGATGAAGTTTGCCATATGAGATCGTGAACTTCAAAAAGAATTGATCACAATTAAGTCAATTGTTGATCCTCTTGGTACAAAATAGGAAAAACTACTTCCATCAGTTGGACATGTTATAAAAACACTGCAATGACAATTAGGTTCAATACAAAAACCTTTGTTTAATTTGCTTCAGCTACATGGTTTTATCCAGAATATACGTCCATTTAAATAAATATTTCTCCTAGTGGCACTATCTGACATGAATACAGCTGTATCACAAACATAATAAACTGAAAACAAACTAATAGATTTCTGATCATTTACATTAATATCATACGGGGCAATAACCAGGGGCATCAGCTGTGACCCACAAGAAGGTTAAAGAGGTGTTTAAAGAGCACGGAAAAAGGACAAGCAAAAGGCACTTAAAGCACATTAATGTGAAGACTGGTGTGTAAAGTAGATACTGTGAAAAACTGCAAGGAAGATGGGGGGAGGGGAATATGTCCTCAGCTTCAAAGATACCCAGAGAGGCGCTATAAAAAGAGCCATGGCATTATGCCCCTGGCACAGAAGACAGCTCACTGGGACTCAAAGGGCACCCTACAGTGCCATTCTCTTGCTGGAAGCTGACTGTCCTCCTTACATATCTATGCAAGGCCATGGTGACTTCCTCTAATTATAGCGTATGATTTTAATCCAATTGAGAAGGGTCAATTGAGGGACTTGGCGACCGTGAGAAGGGAAAACGATGCGATGTAACAGCAGGAGGAGAAGGGGACTGTGGGTAACCGTGAGGAATCGGGCACCCTAAACGGTAAGAAATCTCCACGGTGACACGGCCGTGCACGGGTCGAACCTGTGTCGCACGTGGAGGAGGGAGACCAATCCAGACCTGGCACTGCATCCGAGGCTGAGCCCTTTAGCGCAGCGTTTCCCGACCCAGTCCTCGGGGAACTTGGGGACCTCCAGGCAGTCCATCAGCTCTCACCTATACCAAAGGCAACCTATACCAGGTATTCGGCATTCTTGATTGGCTGGGAGCCGGGCGGGAGCAAGAATGCGGACGTCTGGGGTTCCCCGAGGGTTGGGAAACACTGATTTAGGGTACCGAGTCGACTATAAACAGCCCCTAAATTTAGACGTCGTTACAATTAAGGTTATATGTTTTAAAGGCCGTTACTAAGCACTTAAACAACAGCAAAGTACCTTATTGTGTACGGCCCACAGCAGAAGGACAAACACCTTCACATATATACACACTACAGGCCAGAAGTTTGGGCCCACCTCTGGACTTTTTCAAAAATAAACAATACATTGTGTTGTCAAACTTTTATTACAATATTAGAAATACTTAAAACAAATGTAACTGACTGGTTTTCAGTATTTATAGCTTGTAGTAAAACATTATTTGGCCACAAAGCCTGAAACTATTGGTTTTAAAGAAGATATATCAGGTCTGTTTTCAGTGCATTAACATTCACTTTGTGTTGGAATTATATTTCATCATGTCAGAGCTTGATCTGCTCTTGGCTTCTTGTGTCTTAATAAACTAAACGATAGCCACTTGTCTGCCTTGTCCACTAAGTCAGAATTTTTAAAAAATATTTATTTTTATGTTTGTAATGGCTAGAAAGCCATAGCTAACAACTGAACAGAGGGCTGAAATCGAAATTTTGAGTGAAGAAGGGCTCTCTCAATGCCAAATAGCCAGAATGCTAAATGTTTCTGAGCATGGAGTGACCTACTGTTTACAGAGAAAACGGTTGACAGGAAGCAACAGTGACCAGACACAGTCAGGGCCAAGGAAAGTGACATCAAAGGCAGAAGATCAGCACTTAGTTGTAACATGCAAAAGAAACTGGAAGATGACTGTAATGGCGTGAGGGCTGAGATTAATGTGAACAGAGGGAAGCCGGTATCTAATACAATCAAGCAAAGGCTGAGAGCAGTGGACTGCATGGTCGAGCTGCTGCCAGAAAACCTTTATTTCATGGTGTTAGCAAGAAAAAGAGACTAATATAGGCTAAACAACACAAACAGTGGAGTATTCAGGCCTGGGAGCAGGTCTTGGGGATGGATGAAAGTCCATCCGTGGGGAAAGTCGGACCAAGAAGTTCAAAATGAACCGTTTGCATGCTGAGAAGGTGCTGGGAGGGTTTGGATACCATGTTATTTACAAAAAATGCTGAAAAGGATGTTGTGAATCTCTGCTGCTGAGATAAAGGTAGGGGTGGTTATTTTGATTAACCGTGTACTTAGGCACTCGCAGTCTTTAAATTGCACTTACAATGCATAGTATATACTATATTACACTTCAAAACCAGTCAGCTACATTTGTTTTAAGTATTTCTAATATTTTCTTGTAATAAGAGTTTGAAAAAGCAGTGTATCATTCATTCTTTCAAAAATTGGAGCGTGGGCCCAAACTTCTGGCTTGTAGTGTGTGTGTGTGTCTGTCTGTCTGTCTGTGTCTGTGTGTGTCTGTGTGTAAAAATGAAATGGTATCTCTCCCATTACTGCAGCAACAAAGCAACAAGCACCCCCTGCCCCCCTAAATCTGAAGATCAGCCCCGAGTTTTATTTTTTTGCTAGTATCTTTATATAAACTAAACGACATCATTACCTAGTTTATGTCACTAAACATTTTACTGTGTTGTAGTATAAAATTCTTTATAAAAAGTGGACCCGAGTATAAATCAAATGCCCTGACAGCGTTAAGAGCATCAGCACTGCGCGACACCGCGGGACCGATGGAACCCTTCTGCCCAGACTAAGGGAGATTAGAGGTTCAAGTACTGCCTTCCGTTCAAGGCCAGAGGCCTCTCCGCCTTGTTAAGGGTCACTTTGATTAAATGGATTCCTGGGATTAGTGTAACACTTAAAAGGAAAATGCACAACGTTGCCAACAGGAAAAATAATGAACACTCAAATCAGTTCTAACGGAACTGTTCAATTCATTTTTTGACAACACACACACACACACAAAATAAATTAAAAAAAAAAAAAAAAAAACATCTGCAGTCAAACGGGTCTTTTGGTCGGCTTGCCGGCCTCCATATGGCTGAAAACTGGCGCCACCTGCTGGTCGATGCCAGGCATCAGCTGATTCCCAGCACTATCAGAGCTCCTCCTCCTCTCCCCCTCTTAAACCCTAGGACACCTTTGCATCATTACCCTGGTCAGTAGATCCATTCAAGGACATGAGCATAAACCTTCTATCACCATAATTACCAGGGATGTTCTTACCGTGGTAACGGCCATCCATCAAACCCATGAAGACCAACAGGTTGTGTTTCCTGCAATGTTGCGTGCAGCGAGGTTTGGGGTACATAAGTATCACAGAGTCCCGTGTCTGATATCCACGGTTAATGTACAGGGAGGGAGGGAGGGCCCTTTGTCCATCGCTGCACGCAGGATCGATGACACCCAGGGTCTGCTAGGAGGGAACTGGAAGGCAGTGAGGTCTGGTGGGAGGGGGTCAGTACTCAAGCTGGCCGGATGACAACTGGACGGTGGGCGGGGAGCCACTGATGGCTGGCCCACACCAGCAGGACGAACGCCTGGAGGTCTGAACACTGCAGCTGCAAGGAAGAAAGGAGACCACGTTAGCCTGCATGCCTGGATCAGCCTCCTGGGGACCAGGGCCAGAGCGATGCTTAGCATAGCGGCTAACCACATAGACACTTAACCTTTGGACGTGTTAGCGTGTTAGCCACAAAGAAAAAGAGAGGAGGCCCTGTTAGCCAGCATGCCTGGCTCAGCCTCCTGCAGTGGGTTGCACCAGCTTAGCTTAAGCTCAATCGTAAAGTCGGGTGTAAAGTGTACCTTAAGTCCTACGTTGAAACTAGCTAGATTGAAACTCGCGCCACATTCTTTGTCTGTTGCACAACTCCTATTTAAGTTACATCAAAGTTAGTAGCTACTAAATAAAAATATTGTCGTATATAATGACATTTTCACTGTGGACAACCAATCAATATCACTGTCTGATATTACCTAACTAACTGGCTGTTCCACATGTCTTTGAGTCTGGGTTATACATAGCGACCGATTTGTTTTCTCTGTATTTATGAGAATTATTTAAAATATAGCTGTGATGAAACCTGTAATGTGTCAAGTAGGGCGCAAGTGTGTTCGCTAGGTAGCTTGCTTGGTCTGGTTTAGGGGGGCGCGATGGATCACAAAACTCACAAATTGGCTCGTGTATTTGAGTCACGGATCGAATCATTTTTCGTATTAGCAAAACATAAAAAAGACATATAACTTTGCTTTCCATTTATTACTTAAAGAACTGAAAGAAAAGTCAAAGCGCGGAACGTTTAACACGCCCATTTTCATGAACACAAAACTGCTTAGTCTGTATTTTTCAGTGCAACTGCATTGGACCGATGTCCATAGAGGACATACCTCACTGTCATTTTCTGCCTTATGTCGAGATCATGACTTATTTTCCTCATGATCTCAATATAGCTAAAGTTGTTTTCTCAAGATCACAAAACAAGTTCTCAGAAGAATAGAAATTGCTAGAAGGCAGTGAAAGAGGCAATAAAACTTTCACACCTTCATAGTTAAACTTTGCAGTTAATCCACGGTTCACATACGGGGAGGGGGAATCTGTACGGATAAACCAGGGTCTGTTATACCACTCATATGTTTATCAAATTTGTGGCAAAGTTAGACAGACATGTATTTTAGGTGCTTGACAGTCGTTCTGCTACATGAGATCAATGAATACAAACGGGGTTCAGGCAAAACAAATAACAACAGAGCAGCGTATTTCTCTAGCTTGTCGGCTAACGTTAGCTCACTAGACTAAGGCTGATATAGCAACCCAGCGACCTTGTTTTATCCTAAATCAACAGAAAAGGTAACAAATTGTTAAAATTATTAGTGATAACATTATACTATTACAAGTTAAAAATAAAAAGGGTTATTCACATTTGTGCCCACTTTTTGTTATGATGGACCTTACACTTAATGCTAAGGTAGTGTAAAATTTACGGTATAACTTAGTGCTACGTTAAAACTATAACTAAAACTTCAACCGATTAATTTTTAGTACCTAGGGGCAGTTTATGTCCATTGTAGGCTAAGATCGAACTTGGGCTTCGCTGGTGCAACCCACTGCTAGGGACCAGGACCAGAGCGATGCTTAGCATAGCAGCTAACCACATAGATACTTAAATGTTGGACGTGTTAGCACGTTAGCCACAGGGACAAAGAGAGGAGGCTATGCTAGCCGGCATGTCGGTCTCAGCCTCCTGGGACCCAGGGCCAGAGCGATGCTTAGCATAGCAGCTAACCACATAGATACTTAAATGTTGGACGTGTTAGCACGTTAGCCACAGGGACAAAGAGAGGAGGCTATGCTAGCCGGCATGTCGGTCTCAGCCTCCTGGGACCCAGGGCCAGAGCGATGCTTAGCATAGCAGCTAACCACATAGATACTTAAATGTTGGACGTGTTAGCACATTAGCCACAGGGAGGCCGCGTTAGCCAATGTGCCTGCCTCAACCTCCTGGGGACCAGGGCCAGAGAAGCAATTAGCATAGTGGTTAACCACAAAGATACTTAACCACTGGATGTGTTACCGTGTTAGCCGCAGAGCGGAAGAGAGGCGAACATGTAGTTGGTGTGCCTAAGTAACCAGCTAAAAGGTTTTCGAGGACTAGCACAGCCGCTAACCACATAGGCACTTAACCTATAGATTTAGTTAGTGTTAGCCTCCACAATGCAGGCATTAGACCTGCGGAGCTCCACAGAGTTTCGCCAAGACCTCCTGGATGCTGGAGAAACGAGGCTAGTGGAGCATCATTTTCCCTGCAGTATTTATACTGAATTTAACTCCCCCCCCACAGACATGCAGGCATGCGGGAGGGGGCACTGCGGCACTCTCAGTTAATAAGCATCCACGGAGAATCAATCCTAGAATGTCGAGCACTGGGCGGTTTGCAATACTGCTGACAGAGTGGGCATACTGATTAATGTGGAGGACGTGGTACGAATCTGGAATATTCTGTCTGTCTGCTGTGCATTGTGAAAAATGGGTGAAATGAAATCACAGACAGCCAGAAGGGGGCGATATTTAGGCAGATACCTGCCATCTTCATCCATCTCCTGGTCCGCCTCTGTCGCAGAGCATTCCACATCCCCGTCTGCGTTCTCATCCACGCTGCTCTCGCTACCCTGAATGGAGAACTGGCAGGAGCTTCCGGGGGTCAGGGACTCTCTGCTGTGCAAACCACAGACATATACGTTTCGGTGAATGAGACCTGACGCCCAGAGCCACACCCCCCAGGTCCATGACTCACCGGAGGGCTCGCTCCAGCGTATTGATGTGAAGCTGCTGCTCATTGAGCATCTTCCGCAGAGTGTTGATCTCTCGCTGCTTCTCCTGCAGCTCCTTCTGCAGCCGGTGGTTACAGTCCTCCAGAGTCTCACAGAAGGCCTGTGCCAAGGACATGAAGGAAGAATAAGGCACGTCATTGAACCCTTCCCCTTACCAAACACTCACTCTACGTTCCAGAATGTAAACAGCCCAAAACCAGAGCATGGCTGTTCTGGAATCAGAACCTGAACATTTTGGAAACAAGAGTGCAAAAATTCTGAAATCAGACTTGGAATATTCCAGAACCTAAGCACAAACATTTCAGGAACCAGAGTGTGAACATTTCAGAAAGAGGTGCCGGGTTTCTTACTCTGCTCTCCTCAAGGCTGTCAAATGGACCTGGCGGGTCGTCCAGACACAGGAAGTCTCGAACTGGCAAGCTGAAGGTACGCACAGAGAACAGTGAGCACCAAGCACTCTGCTGACACCTTTTCTCGCATTCACACACACTTCCCTCTCCCCCAGAAGCCTGTTAGGCCGGTAGTTAGGGAATGCAGAACAATTTACGCTACAGTTGTACCGTTACCGCGGAGACGCATTCTGCCAGCAGTACCTCGTGTACTACAGCATATAAACAAATGCGACTCGTAAGGCGGGGCATGGGGTGCACGTATTTAGCTGGGCAACACACTGTGTGCATGGCGGGGGCTGAATAAATGAAAGGGTGAAGACACTAGAGAGACGAAAATGCCTGAATGAAGCACAATGCCCCACCAGGGCTTAGAAAAGGCTGACGGGCCTCGGCTGCTATGGTAACTCTACAGGGACGTAATTCCTCCTCCGAGTAGCCAGGGGGAGATATAACACAGTAACAAAATCAGAGTGAAAAGCTGCTTGAGGACACTGAATGGATTGTGGTTTAATGGAGCTGTGGGATTGGGCTGTAGGAATGACCATAGAAGATATGCCCCGTCAGTGTGGGTGGGAAGGCGAGAGCGAGCACCATCCGGCCACGTCCTTGTGCGCCACCAGGTTCTGCAGGAACGTCTGGAGGCCCTGCTGGCGCTCCTCCAGGAAGCTGCTGTTGTAGTTGTCCTTGAACCAGCGCTTGGGCGGCAAGGAGAGACGGAAGCCGGGGAACATCTCCTTCAGCTGGAATCACAGACACAGACGGATCAGCAGGTGGCGCCACAGTTAAAGAGCCAGACTGAAGGCCAGTGTATGGCCTGTCGAATTATGCTGAGCTGCATAAATAGGGCGATGGTAAATCACAGAAGATGCTGCAGTCAGAGGCATTGCATTGCATCGTGCCATACAGGGTCACCAGAGGACTAGTCCTGTGGTTGCAGGTGTGTGTGCATGCGTGCGTGCATGTGTGTGTGTGTGTGCATGTGTGTGTGTGCATGTGTCTCACAGGCCTCAGACACAATCACACCCTCCAGAGGAAATGTCAGGTTGGCACAGCTTTGCGGTGTGCAGAAGCCGCTGGAGATGCCAGCAGCTGCCACATGTTCATTTGCAGTTGGCGATAAACGGAGTAGTGCTGGACTTCCTGCAGCGCCCCCCAGTGTCAGCTAAATGCCTGTCAGGGTCTGCCGAGTCGGCACCAGTAGCGGAGTCTGCCTGCAGCAGGCAGAGCCCTGCGATTGGATCATGCTTCCTGGACTCCGAGAGGTACAACGTAATTTCACCAGTTTTTAATGCGATGACTGGGGCATCAGGAGGGATGGGGGTTTGGGTATTGGAGCTGCAGTCAGAATGCTCCCAAGAAAGATCATCCTTTGAATCTCTGGACCAGGAACTTAACCTGACATAGACCATCCTAAGAAACACTAATATGTCAGGTTCTGCATTTGGTAGTAAATGTCCCGGAATAACAATTTATGTGGGATCTGGGATGAAGACGAGATCCTTCATGACTATAAACAACCAGCCTCAGCTTAAGCGCTATATGCACGCTCACTTCCGCATTCTGACTAAGACGGCTGCTTAACTTCCGGTGCAGGCTATTTCACGATTACAGAATAGCTCCGTCAGACGTGAAACCTAAGGAAAATGTTATATTCGCGGTGCGGAAAAATACTGATTCCGCTATTTC
>JAODLC010000085.1:22814594-22830814 GCA_026781145.1 Hippopotamyrus pictus | reverse complement strand
CAGAATGACAATACAATGACCGGACTGGAGAAACAAACGGAAACGCGGACTAAATACAATGGACTAATGACAAGTTTGACCTACCTTGTCATTGAGCCTGGCAAAGTCCGTGTACCTCCTGAAGACCACCCAGCTCTCCTGCTGCGACTTCTGCACCAGGATCTTGTAGACCTGTGGAGAGTTCACAGGAGATGTGGTTTGCTTGCTTGGGGAGATGCTTTGGTAGTATGGCCAGTGTAGTGTAAAAGGACATGGATCTATAGGTTTTGGGGTCAAGTCCCAGGACTGGATTTGTTTTCAGGTGTTTAAATGGGCAAAAATAAAGTGATCACTGATTTATCTGATGCTTTTATCCTAAGCAATTCACAGTGGCAGGAAGATTAACAATGTCATTAGTGCACTGTTCTACCTGCTGAGCTACAGGAGCAAGTGACAAAAATACAAACTGGAAGACCAAGCAAAACTGGTGAAGCGGATGGAAGATAGAGAGAGATCAACCAAACAGAGGGTCACCCCATACATGTGGACTGTGACCGTCTGCATGCATTACACATCGAGAGTGCAAACACGGACGACTGGTGTGCGACGGCAGCACACTCCTAGCACACGAGGAGTGCAGTTCCATGCAGTAGGAGCAAAGGGAGCAAAGAAGCCTTCAAAGGACTTCAGAGGAGCGAATAAATACATAAAACCAACAACTACCACATGCACGAATCTGAAGGGGACAAACAGCCTCCTCGGGAGGGAGGGGGGTCGCGCTGGCAGCCAGACAGATATATGTCCATCCTGGCAGAGTCTGACAGACTCTGCGGTACAGACCTCTTAGCACGGAACCTACCGGCAACAACATAAATAATGGAAGCCTTTCAGCTCTGAAATTCGATATTGTTATTTTTGGAGAGCGATCTTAAAACTCCTAGTAAATCTAATAACAGCATAAGCCAGATCCGAAGAGCCTGGACGTACCGGCTAGACATACGTCCCCATTCACTCAGAGGTCAGATGACCCCGGCGTACAGAAAGGCGACAACCGGGCGGAGTTGAAATTCCAGCACTGTGGAGCCGGAGCAGAATTGGCAGGAGCGGATACCGACGGGAACCGAAGGAGCGGATACCGACGGGAACCGAAGGAGCGGATACCGACGGGAACCGAAGGAGCGGCACGCTGTGTGCCATCTAGGGGAAGCTGCCATCCGAGATCCGAGTTCAATGCTTTTATAAAAATGGGCGGAGGCTCAGATGGTGGGTGTGGTCATCCATGAGTGTGGGGTGTGCCAAAAGAAGCAAGGAATCTAGTCCCCCTACCGTGAACTTGGACCGCTCCTCCATGACCTCGTAGCCCAGGACAGTGGGCAGGAAAGGCCTCTCCTCCCAGCTGGCCCGCGGGCTGCTGGAGAACTCCACGGAGCCGCCACGGACCCGGAGCCGGGTGCGGGGCGAGGGGCTCTGCCTCTGGGGGAAGGAAGCAGCCTCCGCTGGCCGCACCCGACGCGGGGAGGAGCCGGACATGCTGTCCAGGGAGGCGGCTCTGCGGGTCCGGGAGCTGCCAGTACCAATCCCGTGCAAGGCCCGGCCAATGGGGGCGTGCAGCGGCAGAAGGGGCGTGGCCATCTCTTCCAGCTCTGCCGTCTTGCGCGGCGGCAGGCGGCAGTGCCAGGTGGGCCGCACTTGTGCGGATGACGGCCTGTCCTCCTCCCCGGCAAGCTGCGGGTGAGACGGAAAACAAATTACCCATCATGCTGTGTGACTCAGCACCCGGGGACTCGCTCCCCATTGAGTGTTTAAAGCGCAAATCTTGTCGCATTAACTCCCATGGCGAACACTCCTCCGCAGACGCGGGGCGCATTTAAATATGCGATCGGAGTACGAAACGTGGGTCCATCTGCCAGACAATCATTAATACAGCAGAGTGCTATCCTTTATATATTTCTGCGGGAAAGTGAGGACAGCGCAAGCATGCAGGATGCGAGTCGCTTGACTGGGAAGATTACGTAAGGAATCCCAAGGAGAAAAGCCCCTTCTTTGGCTTCTTTCTGAGTTCACTGCATGTCCTGCTTTGATCACTGTTGACACACACACACACGCGCACACACACACACACACACACACATACACACACACACACACACACACGCACACTCCTGACAGGCTGGTGACTCATATCTCAGAAAAAGTGATGATGAGAACATCCTTGCTGATGACTTATACCACAGTATTACAGCTGGGCTGTGAACCAATGACCTTCTGGTGACAGCCAGACATTTTAAACACACAGGCTCCTATGCCCTCTCAGCCATTGTATATATAGTTAGTGATTTTTTTCTCTTCTTACTAAGTCCACTTCTCATTCGGCCAGTGGTATTGATTGGGTTCTGTGCCTCCTGACCATCCAAGTTCTGACCAGAGGGTACATGCTGAGTCAGGGGAGGAATAAATATGACACGTATGTCAGGTACAGGTCAAGGGCTGGTGCTGAGAGCCATACCCTGGGACTGTGCGCTGTCCCTCGCACCTGCAACCCCAGGGAAAAGAGCGCCAGGAACAGAGTTGAATTTAGGAATATGCTTGCCTGGGCAGGGCTTCCTCCAAATCACGGGCTTACAGACGAAACGTTCCCCTGAATAACACAGCGACTGAACCTAGGAAAGCCTTGCAGGGCTCCTCATACACCCAGAGATCACTAAGGCAGTTCCAACCCGCCCCCGATACCGTGTTCCAACTCCAGTCAACACCCTCAATCAGCGGTGATGGAAACGATTCTCCATCTCCCGTAATGCATCTACCACACTGTGTACTCCTGTCCTTAATGTAAAGGGACGGCAGACGGACCGCCTCCGATCGCGGCGTACGACAGCTTCACCTATCCGTTTTATTGCCCATTTATATAAAACACTGTGAACATATTGACATAAAGTATGCCGTGCACCCCCGAGTTCGTGGACACAGTGCGGCGTCTCGCTGCGATCCAAGCTGTCAGGACGAGCGTGTCACCAAAACGCGTAATAAAACGTGTCCGGTTTTATTCGATGTTCAAAAGCGATTCGGGTTACAGATGCAACAGTACATTTCCGTCAGTGCAATAATAATAATAATAATAATAATAATAATAATAATAATAATAAACACTGTGTCGTGAGAGTGTGAAACTTAAAAACGGGGCACTCAATGGGTGTGAAAGCGGATTACAGCACACAGCGTGGAAGAAGCGCGGCGCCGCCTGGTACCGGGACCGAAGGTGCCTCAGTCCCTTTAAAGCGGTGCTGCATGTGGGACCCACGCTCGTGCATCCATCCAATGTCAATGGCAGCTCCACCATCATCACGTACACCAAGATCAGTGTCAGACTGCATATTCACCAAGGCCGGAAAAACCCCAAACACGGAAGCTGAACAATTAACAAATGGATCCATTGACTGGAATGAGATTTCACCTTTCCGGAATAAAAGTTATTTTTTTTTTTTGGGGGGGGGGGGGGGGGGGGGGGGGTGCGCTTCTCGGTGTCTTACCTTTCGCTAATCTTCTGTATTCCTCCGTGCCCAGAAATAAAGCGCTCCCGATTTCACGCGCCCCTGCTGCTTTTTACGCTGCGCTTTGAGTCGCAGCATCTTGCCGCCCTCTCAGCCATATCTCCCGACTGGGTGGATTGGGAGGGGGATGGGGGGGGGCACGTTCGTCTACAATAGACAAGTACGTCACCACGTCGCTGCCGGGATCAGCCAATCGTCGGGCTGATAGCCACCGACCCCCCAAGGGGCCGGGACATCCCTCTGCTTGTCGATATATTTGCCTGTCAGAAGTGTATTAAATTCTCCAGGGTTACCTTGTTAGAGTATTTATAATTTATTTTACATATCCTAGCCCGCGTCTATCTAGTTTTATTTATACAGCTTGTAAAGCTCCATAATTTATGGGAATTTAGAGGGAAAAAACACAGTACAAGTTTAAACATGTTTAACCATATCTGTTAAGCATAATGGGTGCTGCGCACAGTGAGAGCAGCACACGTTAATGATGTATAAAAGCATGACGTCAGCTTTCACGTGTGCCATCCCCGCTATCACGTCACATCTGCTGTAATGCAGGTCACCAGGGATTTGCAGGTGTGTGTGTGTTGGCGGGGGGATCTGCCTAGCTGAGTCCCTCCCCCTTTGTCCTAATGATACGTATAAATAAAGTCTGCTTTATAATGTGTTTGTTGTGATCTCGATACAAACTCATTTTCACGGTCAAGGCTAAGCAGATTGTGCCAAACCACAATTGGGGCCATTTCCACTACTCATTCTTCTAAGACATATCTGGCAGTGCACATGTAATCGGTGGGGTTTTGCCTGCGAATTAAACACAATCTCACATCATTTTCCGGGAACGAAAGAAGGTCAATGTGCTGTGGCAGAGCTAATAACCTAATTCAACCTCTTACTGGCATCCCACTGTAATTTCATTACGTGGGGAATTAGCAAATTCAAAGATCGCCAGAGAAATAAGCTCATTAAATGCCTGAACAAGCAACTCAAAAATTATATATACTGTCATAATTGTTATCAAAATTGCCTTTTTGTTGTCTTTCATTCCCAGAATCTCGTGTAAAATTCGAGTAAAGCTGGATTTTAAATACCCAACTGGTCTTGGTTTCACAATTGGTAGGTAGGTTTACTAGGTGTACAGACTAAGATAATAAAAACCTGGTCCGCTCAACCAAGATTTCAAGCAGCACAGAAAGACTCAGGGTCAACTCAAAACACAACTCAGCTAAACCTGAAGGCAAAGCCACATGTTGGATGTATCAAACACAGGGTCGGCCCACCCATTAGATGACATAGGCGATCGCCTAGGGCGCCGTTTGATTATGGGGCGCAAAAGGGCGAATGAAAAAATATCTTATATATTTTCTTATGAGCTATAGGTAGCAGCCAGATACCAAACGCTGCTGAAATGTTTTTCATATAAACGAATTGACAGAATTTATTATCTGCTGCTGTAATGGGCTAAGGAGGCGCTCAGCAGAATCTCGCCTAGGGCGCCAGAACACCTAGGGCCGACCCTGAACAAACAACCAGTTAGATCCACAGACACAGCAGCTGCAACGACTGATGTCACAGGTACCTGGACAGGGATAGGCTGGTCCGACTGGCCGCGAGCTTCTGGTGCTTCATCGACAACTGTCTTCTCGCGCCTGCTTTTGGGCTGCGTCCAGCTAAGGAATGAGCCCATCTGAGACTTCAGCAGGGCTTTCCAGTAAAGCTCCAGAACCATGTTCAGCTGGTATCAAATTAACTTTCGAATATCAGAGCAGCTGTGAATTACTCAACTAGATACAAATAATATCTGTACTGGACAAGCAGCTGTACCATTAAGAATGTCAACGATTAACTCTGAGGTTCAATTCCTCCAAATAAAAATATCCAGAATTAGCTAAAATTCCTAGCGCCAAATAGGCATCTAGCTTGTGCTGACAGATTTAGATTCCAGCCGCCTTTCAGTGGCCATAAGGCATTTCTTGTTCGGTGTGGTATCCAGAGTATGAACACCAGAGCACCGATAAACAAGCACGCAGCACTGTGAACAGTACAACAAACATCTGTATAAATTTGCGTACCGCGCCTGGCTTACTACTGACAAACTCCCAGCCATCTGCTCTCCCCTTTGCTAATCTTCGCCTCTGTTCTGCATGTTGTTCCCAGCATGAGTCCTAGTTTTATTTGTGCGCACTAATCTTACGACCGCAATCAACGGGAGTAATGAGACATCACATTTTTTTTTTTATTTAAAAAAAAAAAAAAAAAAAAAAAAAAAACTTTAATTACCGTAATCTTCCACTAGATGGCAACATAATACAGCATCGCAAATGAGCTTGGCACTCCAGTTTCTAAATAAGAGTTAACCGTAGCAGGAAAATAACACATTTACCAAAGAAAGAATTCCAATATAAGTATTATGCTTTTAATGTCAAGTTCAGTTTCTAGCTCAAAAATATAGTGAACCTAATGCTGGAAACCATCCATCCATCCATCCATCCATCATTTTCTGTAACAGCTTGTCTTCTTCAGGGTTGCAAGGGGTCCGGAGCCTATCCTGGAGGCTACGGGTGTGAGGTAGTCCCTGGTAACCAGTCCTTCATGAGGCACACACAAGAACGTAATTTAGAGAGACCATTACACATAAACTGCATTTTTTGGAGCAAATACTCAAAACAGTCTCATGGGGACATGTGGGGGAATGCAGGTGTCCTGACCTGCCCTTTTCAGACGCTAGCGTTCCAAACACTGCATGAAAGCCGCTTTAGGTCCTGCTCCAAAAGACCTAATTATTAGTGTGGTTTTACTGCATTCTTACAGCAGTGACCTACATGCCTCATGCTCTGTTGAAATATAACGGCTGTCGACTCACGGTAATTCCTGGTACAGCTATGACTGAACAACAACAACAACAAAAGCCCTATTAGCAACAGTAAAAAAAAAACAACATTTTTTCACATTACAATTCTAAGGAAATAAAACAGCGAAACTGCCTGTTGTGTCCAATGTGAATAAAAAAGTTTAATCTTTATTCTATTCATGCTAACAGTTGCACATCAAACAATAAATACCATTACAAAGTGTCACTGGATGTTCTGCCATCCTTTCCTTTATCCATCCATCTTACAAAGGAGTACAGCCAGTAGACGCTTTTCCAGGGGGTAAAGTGTGTCAGGCAGGGATTATTAATTAAGCTGGGCCCATCCACTGCAGAGGGCCAAGGTCTGGCCACACTCTGTCACTGTCACTGATTGCAAGCCAATCACTAAAGATGTCCTGCTACACACAGGCGTATAGTGAGAAATTCTGGGCCCCCTGACAAAATGTCACATTGGGCCCTTTCTGGGGTCACTCCTGGTACATTTTGCTGAGCTGGGGGCCCCTCCAATCTGTCTGAGGGTATGTGAACATGGACCCTGGGGGCCCCTAGAATCTGTCTGAGGGTCTGTGAACCTGGACCCTGGGGGCCCCTCCAATCTGTCTGAGTGTCTGTGAACCTGGACCCTGGGTGCCCCTCCAATCTGTCTGAGGGTATGTGGACATGGACCCTGGGGGCCCTCTCCAATCTGTCTGAGGGTCTGTGAACCTGGACCCTGGGGGCCCCTCCAATCTCTCTGAGGGTCTGTGAACCTGAACCCTGGGTAAGGTCGCTGTAGCTCTGTTCCATGGTCTTCACCTCCTTTGGCTCAGGGCTGGTTTTCAGGCTCAGTGCTGTGGGGTAGGGGTAGGCGGGAGGTCATAATGGGATTTGATAGGGGTGGGGGGGATTACTGAGTTCCCGTCTATTATGCAGTGGATCAGATCTAAGTACCCCTTGTGCTTTTTGGGAAAAGCAGTCACAAGTTTTGGTGGCAGCAAAAAAAAGAAAGAAAGATGGTGTTTGAGGAAGATTTGGGTGAATGTTTGAAATTTCATGTAGTCAGGGATTTTTTTTCTCCCTCTGTCTCTCTGGGCCCTACAGATGAGTCTGTCTGCACGGGACAGCCTGACAACACACCTCTATCTGTATCTTGTCTTCGTGTAATACTCCTTCACTCCTACAGGTGGCATAATGGTTAAAGATTCATTTGTGCAGTGATTTTCTATACCCCAGCTTTATTCTCAGTAAAATATGATTAGATGCGTCCTGGGCGGGTTGACCTTGCCAGTCCGGCGGGGGCACTCAGCGACGAGACTGCTCACAAACGCATCTCAGGCACTGGGCCAATTTTCCGCTTCCGTTGTTTTGCGACAAGCAGCCTGGGTGACGGCTGACGCCAAAGAGAGATTGGAAGAGATGATAGAAAAGAGGTGGCTGGAACGGACTCATCACAGCCGACAGCTGGGGCTCTGCGGATGTTCTGCGTTGGGGAGCAAAGCAGCCTGTAAATACGTGTGGTGTGTGTGTGTGTGTGTGTGAGTGTGAGTGTGTGTCTGTGAGTGTGTGTCTGTGAGTGTGTAGGAGCACCTCCTGACACTTTCTTCTGGCCCATTCCCTTTCATCACCATAAAGGCAGCCTAAGGGAAAAACCTCTGGAAAAAAATTATACCTCTTCCTAGCCAGCAGGTGGTGTGGTGTTTAAGAAAATGCATAGCGGAAGAGCACATGCAATTTGTGTTATTCAGTTTTGAACAATAATTCATATTTTGTATTCAAGGGTATTACAAGGTCTAACTGTCCCTTACCCAGGGGATTGTTTAGCAGTTTGATATCCCGCCCTAATGGCTCTGTGGCGCCACCATGAGGAGGACGCTGGAAGGTGGAACCCAGACCGCGGCCCAGAGGCCATAATACATATCAGTGAGCCACATTAGCGAGGAGCCAGAAACACCGTGCTCGCACGCAGCCGACTCTGTAGCGCCACCCTCAGGTTTCAGGCAGCGAGGAGCCAGAAACACCGTGCTCGCACGCAGCCGACTCTGTAGCGCCACCCTCAGGTTTCAACTCCTCTGCGTGCAGCTGACTCTAGAATATTCTGTCACCAGTGGGACCTACCCCCCCGGCCTGCATTTCCCCTCACCCTGGGAGGGTGGGGCAATCATACGTTCCAGGATCCTGGGGGAGACTAGAAAATTCTTTCTATTTGACCCAGATCATTTGAAATGCCCTGTTGATTTACCTTTGTACCGATTTATGCAGGATCTCTTACTGAAGTGATTTAGTCTGAGTATCTTATTCAAGGCTACAGAGGCATAACCACTCACAGAATGCTAATGAAAAGCCGTCCCGCATCTAATCTGCTTCCTTAGCCGGAACGCCACCTGCTGTCTGCCACCTGCACTTACACACAGTCATTCAGACCGAGTGGGAAAACACGCCCAGCATGTTCAACAAGAATCTCCACCTTCACCAAATTGGTGGGACTGGGTTAGTGGACATACTTCTTGCTGAAGCTGGCGCCCCCAGCAGGTGAGATGGTGGACAGCAAATCATTATAACTAATCTTTCTCAGTCATCTGTCACTGGACTTAAACTGACCACTGGGTAACATGAACCAATCAGATCAGGCTCATGTAAAAAAAGATGCAATTTCTTTGTCATGCAAGAAAATAGGAAAAAAACAGGGGTGCCTGGGTGTCGCAGTACTCGTGATTACCACTAGATGGCAGCAATGAGCCACTGTGTGGGTTATGTAGGGGGGTGGGGGGCATTCAGGCCAAAACACCTGCAAACCGAGGTAAGGTCCCAACCTGTCAGGAGACTGCATCGCCGCGGGCTCCTACGACCAAACATTTAGGCAATACTGTCATTTTTTTATGGTCTGGCGATTTTTCAGCTACTATGGCCAAAAGGGAAACGGGAGCATGTAGAAGTGGTGGGTGAGGGAGACGGCGGGGTCCTTGTCCTGCAGCGCCGCGGTCCGTCACATGCACACCGTGTCATGCTTCCAGGTGAGGGGGGAGACGTGGGCTGGATGCCATCTATTTTATTACAGAAGACCATTAGAAGCAGGAATGTTCTGTGATAATGAGCAGTGGTGTTTACCAGGCATTTTTTAGGGGGCCCCCTGCTGGCCGCAAACAGTCACCACACTAAATATATATTATATCAATGTGTTCCTTATTTAGTAGAAACATGTTCTGCGAACTAGCTAGCTATGATCATCTGACACTGCTGACCAGCTTTTTATATAGTTTCTGAAACATCGGAGTGGGGGTGGGGGATCGCCTGTCACTAAACAAAACATTAAATAAATACATTCCTTATGCTAGGAGGCAGGTGAGGTACGATATTTTGACTCTATTCAATAGCTATGTACTTAGTTTATGAAACACCTGGGGGAGGGGCCGTGGGCCCCCGTTGATGGTGTGAGGCTGTCTGACCCGCCGATGGAGGAGGGTCCATTAAGTTATGCGGTAACTAATGGCTGTATTTCCTCCTCCTACGCTTCATCTTCCATCTCAGAACTCCTTGGGAGACTTGCAGCACCTTTGTCTGACACGGTATCTTCCTCTCCCTCTTCTGATCTGAAAGCCGCAGCCTGTCAACACTAGACGCTGCCTGAAAAAGCATGGAAGTGTTCTGAGGCCGTCTTACTGAGACATTGCACTCAATACAGATCGCGGCACATCATCTAGCGCCCTGTTGGCACCCACTGTTCTGCTGTTTGTGTTGCGATTGCAGTCTAGATGGCTGTGATCTACTTACCGCCAGTCTTTTTGTAGATTTCGAGCTTGAGGAAGGTGTCCTTGCTGGGATCCACATTCAATTAAAGGAACACGTTAACAGCAGCTTCTGAGCACTCACAGTTAGCCGGGTCAGGGGAGAGGGGCCTCACTGCTCCCATGGCTGCCTCTTTCTCTAGCTCCCACCTTGAGCTCTTTTACACCTTGAACTGGTATTATGAGTGAAGAAAGCTTCCCTCTCCCCAAACACTCACTAACAGAGATACACTGACCCAAAGTCAGAGATAAACCCACCTCACAGTTACCTCACAATCACCTTCACAGATAAACCCACCTCACAGTTACCTCACAATCACCTTCACAGATAAACCAACCTCACAGTTACCTCACAAACAACTTCACAGATAAACCCACTGCAGTTACCTTATAATCACCTTCACAGAGAAACCTACCTTAAAGTTTCCTGGCCCAAACACCCTGACAGATAAACTTACCTTACAGCTACCTCATAAACAGCTTCACAGATAAACCAATCCTACAGCTACCGCACAAAAAACTTCAAAGAGAAACCTACACTACAGTCACCTCACACTAGACACCTTCACAGATAAACCTGCTGCAGTTACCTCACAATCCCCTTCACTGAGAACCCTACCTTGTAATTACTTCAGCTCCAAACAGTTGTTAACATATCTTTTTTAGCATCCCAAACACTTGTAGGAGATATACAGTACAGCTTCTGCTGCACACTTGACCTCAAATGCTTGTTATCTATTATGTCATTTATGCCCCCTGGGGTGCCTTGGTATCATAAAGCACTCCCACCTCTCCTCTCGATCTTCCCTTCCCTTTGTGTGTGTGTGTGTGTGTGTGCGTAGTCCAGGTATACCTTACCTTGTGGGGACCAAATGTTTTTTTTTTTTTACCTTATGGGGAGGGAAAACTCTATTTTATGGAAATCCGTGACTGGAATGAAAAAACTAATATGGATACTTAAGGTTATACTTTGCGCTGGGTAGGGGTTAAGGTTGTCATAATTAGCATTAGCATTTTTTCCCATAGAAATGAATGAGTGGTCCCCAAAAAGATATGATTACATGACTGTGTGTGTGTGTGTGTGTGTGTTGGAGAGCTCTCTGGGGAGGGAGCTTGGATAGCGAGGGAGATGGCCCCGAAGGGGTGGAGCCTAAATGCTGGAGAGCGTTTACATGCTGAGATCTGGCTGACAATACCGGTTTCATGGTAACGGCAGATGTTCACCACGATCCCCATAAATCACAGGGGACGTCCCAGAGGATGGAGAGGACATCACAGCATCTAGGGAGGCATCAGGGCAGGAAGGTAGTTTGGAAGGACCCCTTTCACTTGCCCTGCCGGGGCTGAATTTAAGCCCACTCCACGGGAACCAGGAACAATCCGGCACAGCGACCCCACACCTGCGTGCGGAGAAGGATCTGCTAATTACACCTCACATGGGTAATTTAGGCAGCTGGCGGCACTGAGGTTTGAGGATAGCGGCAGATCAGTGACCTCAAGAGGTCAGCTTTCGAGAGTGCCGCATGCAGATTTACCCATTCATGCACAAGTATGCAAATTAATCGTTTAGCACCCCAACCTCCCCCCCAAATGGTTGAACTCCCCCCTACCTCACCCATCGCCCATCGTAAGCAGCTCCAAGCTCTGCTTGTGCACAATGCATGCTGGGAGAAAAACAGCCATCTCCGCTTTGGCACGCTTAGAAAATGTTCCTACATTTCTCTGGGAGCAATGCCATACTGCTCTGTTTGAACGTCGGTGTGGAAACATCCCCGGCTCTCTCTTCCGCCATTCCCGCCGTGGTGAAATTTACCCAGCTGCATCGCAAACCGCGCCAGTACAATTGCTAATCCCTCCCCCAAGCTGAGACTCACGGACACCCGTGGTGGCAAATCAGCAGAGGGCTGGACCAAGCTCAAAGGCGCCCGCTGGAGTCCAAGGCCTCAACAAATCAACAAATCGGTGTCCGGTAACAGCATGTGCAGATTGTCAGCACCCAAGCAGAAGCGGCTGAAGCCGACTGACAAGTGTTAGGGTCCCTCGGAGCACAGGGAATGGCTTTGATGCTGCAGTGGGCCTGGAAATACATGGTGAGGTCAGGCAGTTGTCCGTGGGTGTGGCTTGGGGTGGGGCATGAACGTGCCGCAAGGTCCCCGAATCTGACCGACACATCTGGGAGTGTGTAAGCACACGCTAAAGCAAGTCACAGTACTCTTAGACGCCCAGTGGCACATAGACGGTTCACGACACCCCCAAATCCCAGTCCTGGCCCCCGCGAGAGACAGATGGGGGGTAAACGCTGCTGCGCCCCCTTATGATGGAGAGAGAGAAATGACAGTGTTTGTTTCCTTGCCCGAGCAAGGTGGTCCTCATAAAGCCAGCCAGAGATTTAATTCTGGGAGATGGGAATGCCGTTCGTCTTCAGCTTTCATTTTGGGCATTATTCTGAGCGGCCATCTCTGCTGAAGGACGCCATCCAATATAATCTTAATTTGCGAGTCCTGCCCGCGTCTCCAAGATGGTTCATTTTCCCTGGGAACAATGTCGAATGAGTCATCAGTACCGGTTATGTGGACACAGCCTCTGGACACCGATAAACTCCAGATCAGCTAGAGGGGTTAGAGACAGAGGGTGGGGGTGGGGGGGGGCTGCCCTAGTGAATCATGGGAACCCAGAGCAGGGTCGCACAAATTTCTGATCACGATTTATTGTTTTTATGTTGTTCCTATGACTGTGTGTCAGAGGTTTGAATGATGAGCAGATGCTTTTTTCACTTCATCACTGATATCACTTTATCACTCTGGCCCCAGAGAAATGCATTTTATGGTAGTCATGTGAGGAATCGATATGCACATGCATTTTTATATTATTTTCTTAACTTCTGTGTTTATACCCTTGCTGGATCTAAACCACAGATTCTATTAAAACACCATGTTGCCAGTGGATAAAATCCATTATTTAAATGATGCTGGAGTTCTCTCCAGTTTCAATGGTCCATCTGAGATAGACTGTAATTCCGGCATCATCTAAATGGTCCCACTCGCTTTTAGAGACCAAACCTTACGGCTCTCAGACCATAAAATAGGTGGCCATTGGTCCTCTGTTTTGGAATAGCATGCCACTCTCTTATCCTGCACTACTGTTCATAATTCCCATACCACTATTTGCCACCAGGGGGCGTGGTTGGGTTTGATATTTGATTTTACCCAAAAGCCCCCCTGGCATGGAGGAAATGCCCCCCAACAGCTGCATGGTTCCATCATTAGCCAGTTTCTGTCTTGAATAACAACCAGACCTCAGTCATCAGCATTTGCATCCAAAACCAAAGACTTTAAAAACATATTTAAAAATCTTGTCCCAATTTCAATGATTCTTCTGCTATTATTCCAATCATGTATATAGCATTAAACTCCAGTGAAAAGCTGTTTCAGAGAAAAGAAGAAGAATGATTTCCATGGTAAGATTCAGCTTGCAGCATATGAATCTTAACCTTTGTTAGCTTTCTCTTCCTATATCTTATGTTAGATGGGTCGGTGCCAACCCGTGTCTTAAATCAGCCATAAAATACCCTCAAAACAATTAATTTTCATCCCATTCATTTCTTACCTCTTGGATACCTTGTTAGGCTTTCTTATCTATGAAAAGATTGGTTTTAATATTTTTTTTGTGGCTTTCTGGACCTTTCTTTTGACAGTGTACCTCTCATTTTCAATAAAAAAATAATGGTAAAATAAACCTCAAGAGAATTATATACATAAACTGAATTGGTCTTATCTTGCCTTACATGTAAAGGCATGACTTGCCTTGATTTGGTTTAATTTAATTTGTTTAAATAGAGGTTCCTGATGCAGTACACAAATGTATTTGGTGCTTTTATGCATTTTAAACTTACAGACCCTAACACAAACTTGCCGACCCTAACACAATAGTAAGGTTAAACCACAACAAGAACAGTCAGAGTAACAATCCTGAGCGGACTGGGGACTTGTGAGTAGGTCGGGTGGTGATTAAGTCGTGACCCAGCAATGAAGGGCGGCTTTGTTTCTACAAAATTTGTTAAGAACAACATACGTCGGATTCATGACGTGTTCTTAAATAGCAGAATTGTTCGCACGTTGCTTCTTAAGAATGGTGAATCCCACGTCTTCGTAGCTGAAAGAGCGTACCAGTTTGTCTGCTGGGGTGTGGCACGAGTAAATGGTGTCCTGTAGTTGTCTTCTGGGCATACAGCAACTATATATAACGGACTGTTTTGCCAGGTCCCTTGAAGTCGGTTATAACTGGATTTTACTGTACAGGAGGTAAATGCAAATAGACACATTATTTAGTAGCGTAACCAGTGGATATAAAGCCCCAAAGAAAACTGATACATGGAGAGATATCACCTTCTCTGTGAACGCTGTGTTCCAAATAAATCTAAATGATCTTCAAACATGCGTTCCCTTCTCAGAGCACGATTGGCAAGTTCTTCAAGAAGTAACAGAAATGCCGTTTTGATAGCAAGGCCAATTCCGCAGAAAGAGACCTATTTATAATCCGCATGATCGCCGTTACTAGCATGAAAATAATTTTTACACTTTAAAATGATTTTTTCTAATTTACTTTTATAAATTATTCAAATACTATCATTTTATGAACTGCAGAATGAACAAAACTGCTATAATCGATTATTTTGAACAAACTATCATTACTGAAATTTGGTCTTGAGTGTGCGTAGATTCTCTTCTTAGCTAAGAACAAAGTCAGATGAGAAAACATTGGTGAATGTCAGAATCTTCGTAAAAAAGTGTGTACGTGGGGTTTAAGAACAAATTTGTTTGTAAGAACGGTTGGTGAATGAGGCCCAGTGTTATTTAGTTTATCTGTACATATAAGAGATTTCCAGTGAGTCTAGAGCATATACCAGGCAGCACAGGGCACGGGGCAGGGGTCATGCGGGACAGAGAACATACACACACACACACACACACACACACCGGCTGCTGGATTTTTATCATTATTTATCGTCTAAACGGAAGCCACTCCTAAGTTAGAGGCCGTCTGAGGAATAAAGGGACGGCTTCATCCATCTTGAGCCGTTGCGGGACACCGACTCCACTAATGAGCAGAGCAGTAAGGTTTATCAAGCTCCGGAATCAAACGGCGTCACATTCTGGTTAATAAATCCCACTTAATAATGAATGTGAGGCGTGCTGCTATTGACTTGGAGGTACGTGGTCTGAGAGGGGCAGGACCTTGCCCTATCCATCATCTCCAGCTGATTCATGCCCGTCCTCAGACAGAATATGAAGTCGATGGTCATGCTCTACAGACGGATCTTTCCGGAACCGCCCTGAGCTCATGCTGCTCTCTTGTGCCAGAACTGCAGAATCCACCATGTTTGTGTGGTATGCAGGAACCCCCAGTGCATCTGTCAGGATATCCAGCAACCCCCCAGTGCATCTATCAGGATATCCAGGAATCCCCAGTGCATCTATCAGTGACCGCAGTTCAGTGTTCGGCCACTAGGACCTGACCATTGCCATGGTCATAACCTGAATGATGCACCAGGCTGCTTATATGAGAAGGAAGGGTGCCTTTCAATGAGGCATAAACAAACACTGGGCTGTTCACATTGTACAGTCACTATGCTTAAGATCGTTTAATCAGCCTTAGCACCAACAGCAGCTAAAGCTAACAGTCGGCCCCAAACTCCATCAGGAGCTGCTATCGAACCCGAGCCGAGTCAAGGCTGCGGGATCTGCCTGCCAAGCAATCTACTCTCGAGTGGAGCAGCAGAGGGAAGAAAAGCCGGAGGAGACCCTTGCTGAAGCGCGCCTGGGAGCAGGATAAGCATCAGATCCACCGTCGATCACGTAGTCCTCTCCCGGCCCGGCTCATTATTCCCAGTTAGATATTCTCAATTAATTATGGATCGCCTAGTAATTTTCTCTAATAGCAGAATTGCCTGTGCTTAATCTTGATTTCGGCTGGTGTATGCTAGGCCCAGGCTCCACAGCGCAGTGTATGTGAAGTGAGGTCAGGGGTGTGTGTGTGTGTGGGGGGGGGGGGGGGGGGGGCTGT
>JAODLC010000085.1:22736930-22746980 GCA_026781145.1 Hippopotamyrus pictus | reverse complement strand
CTGACCAATCAGCACACAGCAAGAACTCAGTGCTCAAGTGAAATCCAGGTCCGTTTAATTGAAATGGTAATTTACAAATCCTGTCCTGGCTCAGAGTGTCCTCCCTGACATGGATTATCACAGGGTCAGCCAACATGCAGCACCCCTGGATCTGGGGGTTAAGGGCCTTGCTCAAGGGCCCATGGAGATGGGACTGTTCTGGTGTGGCACAAACAGGTGATCTTTGGATCACAGGCACAGAGACTTAGCCCACTGAACCACATGCTGTCCCCAATGCTGCTACTCTGCTACCCTGCTCCATTGCTACACTGATACCCATCTACGCTACCATCCTGCTATGCCGCTACTCCACTATGCTGCTACCCTGTTATGTTGCTATAGGGTGACCAGGTAATCCATGTCAGGGAGGACATGCAATAAAAGTAGCTCAAAGTGTCCTTCCTGACATGGATTATCTGGTCACCCTATGCTGCCAGCCTGCTACATTGTTACACTGCTACCCCGCTATGCTGCTACGCTGCTACCCCTCTACCCTGTTATGTTGCTAGCCTGCTACATTGCTACACTACTACCCATCTACGTTACTAACCTGTTATTCTGTTACACTCCTACTTTGCCATGATCCTACCCTGCTATGCTGCTGCTTTGCTATGATGCTATGCTATTATGTTACTCCCTGCTACTCTACTACCAAGCTACATTACTTTGCCATCCCAGCCAGTACTCTTGCCTCCTCTTTAGCCTGGGAAGCCATGAGCTCTAATTAAAAACAAAAGGGACCCCATAGCTGCCCCCCCCCCCTAAAAATATAATCACTGACTTTTTTCCCTGTAGCAACATAGCCCGGGATACCTGATGGAAGCAGACGCTCAGCCTCCCTTTCATTACTTGTGTTAATTTTCTTCACGCGGCCGTATCCCTTTCTCACTGTGTGCTGGGGATCTTGGCGCCGTGCTGCGGGTTTGAGCTGGCCCATGACTCCAGAAGCCTCATTAATCCTTGCTGATTTACGGACAGAACAAAGGTTCACTCTGCTGGGTCTGCTGGGCCTGTCCCCCCAAAAGCCTGATGCTCCCTTGCCGAGAGTCATTCATATTTCATCACTATTCTCTGAATTGCGTAATCAATTTGAATCCTTTTATTAAAAAAAAAAAGAAAGAAAGATCCTATCCCGTGCTTTGTGTTATAAAATTCTCTTTCTTTGGGATCTCAGGCTTAGAATTCATTGATCATACACATTCTGTGTTTTGAGGCTGGTTATCCTCTCCCAGTGACACATAAGAAGTCCCAAACCAACCGCACAGGGGCCATCGATACAGAGAATTTCTCTTTATGAGGAAAATTGTGTCCCCCTACCCAGGAAAAGACAGACCTTTAAGTTAGATGCACAGACTTTATCAGCATGAGGCACATGGCCTGTCACACATGACCTTTGGTAGGATTTCAGCTGGACAGGATAGATTTTTAAAAGACATTCATGGACTACGAGCTGTGACTGCGGGCACATGCATTGTCCCCTGGGGGCCCTTGGTGCCTTTGTGAGGTGGGTAGGACTGGATAAAGGGAGCGTCTTCCAAATCATCCGCAATTGATGGGGGCAGATCCTTTCTTGAACCATTCACTCAGCATCCCACATGGGTCCAACCCACTAATACTTCCTACTTCCTGCTTCCTGTTTGGCCCTACAAGTAAACCTACATGTGAATCTTAAACAGTAGATTCAAAACAATATTAATATTAAAATAAACTGGTAAAGTCAGAAAATTGAACAATTTATAAGAAAATAATCTATTCTAAAGATATCTAGATATTTGTCCCAATTTTAGCACGAGGCAAAACACAACTTTATTACCCAGAGGCACAAGGATTGTCAGGACTGTAAATCTCAAGTTGAAACCTCTTAAAATTTTAAAGGGGGAGGGGGGGTCAGAAAGTGACAGGTCTGTTTGGTTTTCTAGTGGTGTCAGCTCCGAAATGGCATCGTTCATCACAGGAGGCAGCAGAGCCACACATATGACAACACAACCAGGTCCAGTCATATTTCACACAGGCTTGTCTTTGGCCACCTGCTGGGGGCCTTTTCCACATCTGCATGGATGTGTACCACTGGCAGAGACACAGCATATTTAATATATGTACATACATCTTTATGGAGCGGACGCTCTTGTCCAAAGCGATATACAAGTGAGGCAAACAGAACATTCCTCATATGTGCCTGTTGAGGCGTTGACTATGCGTAAGTGTGGCTAGGCTGAGCTTCCAGTGAATACTCATGTCCAAGAGTAAGCAATATTGGAGCAGGGGCTATGCACAAATGTTTCAAACAAAGCAAGAACCAAATAAGAGCTAATGAGCTAATTGAATTGTTCACATTTAGAATGTCTATCCATGGTGCAAAACATTTCCCACACCATTGAGAAACCATGCCAGGATCTTCTTGACCAGAGTGAAGTGAACATGCTTCAAGTTTTATTGTCAGATGTGTTCTGAGGAAATTCTTTGCCACGGTTGCAGGGTAGGGGACAGGCGAAAGGGGGGGCGTAACAGAGCAAATTCGGGGCAAAATTACAGCGTTACAAAATACAAGAGAAAAATGTGAAAAAGGTGAGTGGTGAGAAAAAGGTGAGTGGTGTCTATTATTGTAAGGTATTGTAAGGAAGGAAGGATGGCAGAAAGGAAGCGATGGTGGAAGGAAGACAGGAAGGGAAGAGGAAGGCAGGACAGAAGGGAGGAAGGAAGGCAGGAATGAAAGAAGAAAGGCAGAAAACAACAGAGGAGAGGAACCAAAAAAATGGACAACTGGATGCCTATAAGAAGAAGCTAACCGGTAAGCCCCCAGTAGAAGCTAACATCCATGGCCACTCAGAGTGTGCAGGCCCAATTTCTGTCCTTCTGCTCCGGTTTCAGCTGGACATCTCTACCCTTCATCTTCAGACGGACAGGAGCCACACCCACGATCCACGCCAGAATATATTTTGGAGAGCAAAACACAGCAGAAATATAACAGGGATGTCAGGCTCGTTTTGGGGATCTGTTCCCTAGAGAGGTAATTGTTTAAATCCTGGGAAATGAGCCAAGAAGCAGAACCAAGAGGGAAAATATTCACACAGACTGTTTTATTCAAATGCAATGCACTATAATCACCATCAGTCATTTCCTGTTATTAATACACATGTGAAATGTCAGATTTTGTTTATTTATATCCTAATTAAAATAACTCCATGCAAGAGGTTTACTGCGTATTCCTCCAGGAGTTAAACCTTGCAGATCCATAGAAAATTCTGGTTGCCAACCTGTCAACTTCCACCTTCACCCCCCCCACCAGAAAAAAAATGCACCAGCATGCGATACATTCAGGCGTCTCGCACACACACGCGCACATGCATACTGCATGCTCACCGAAGCACACGGTGTGCTATAGCCCACGGCATTGTGGGTATTCTGTGTACACACCCTGGGGTGTCCCGCGAGGCTTCACCAGAGTCAGGCAGAGGTGTCTGTCTCTATCGCGACCTTTTGAATGCTGGTAACGGCGTGTAAATTGCAGTGAGCGGTGACAGATTTCTGCTGAGAGCAGCTTACGCTTCGCATCCAGCCCGTGAGAAGCACGTCAGAACTGACAGCAGTCCTCTGAGAGCAAGGGGGGCAGGCTGGAGCTGGGGCCAGATTAATGTATTTGCAGTTAAAACACAAGGTGTACAAGAGATGTGTGAGAGCAAAATGTCGCAAAGGAGCGGCACCTTGTCAACTTTATTGCCACTGTTGTGCACATGCACAAGATTATGGAACTCCGGAGTTGGAATATGGGAATACAAAGCCCTAGAACGAGGCTTCAGAATGCCGAAATCGGAATGTGGGCTGTGCGTTCCCATATTTTGACACAGGTGCAGGTAGTAGACTCTCCTAGAATCACACATAGTAATAGCAATAAAACTGAAAAATTGTAGAATTCAAGTAACATTTAAATGGCATTAAAAAATAGTGCAACATTTAGTTTAGGTACAAGAGTCATATATGTGTAGAGGTGAATAAACCTTATTAAAGGACAATAATAATGATGATGATGATGATGAAGATCAGGCACCAACTGAACACGGAAACATGGCTCCGAGCAGCAAACATGAACGTCCCCGTGCAGTGACTCCCCATCCCCCCTAAGCTGCACATTCCCACCCGCTACTTTCCCGTTTAATCCGGCTATCACGCTCGGGCAGCGTGCGGACTGCGTCAGCTCCCATCGACTGCTTGACGTGTTTATCGCTTGATGCGGCCTCCCCGAGTCCGGCAGCTCATGTGTTTTCATGGCCAAGTCTTAGCAGCTGAACCCGAAAGGCACAAGTGAGTGCTCTGGGGGGGAGTTCCTCTCCAATAAGGAGCAGAACATACAGCAGAGAACATGAGCGTGTGTGGGCGACACCACACTGGAGAGGAACGGCATGTCTGGGCCCCCCCACACATATTCTCCCCATACTTCATGTGTGAGATTGTAGCCACTTCCCACATTCTGACTCCAGAATTTTGAAGCCTTGTTCCACGACTATGTGTTCCCACATCCCAGTTACAGAATTCTAAGCTCATTCCAGTCCAGATTTTTGAAATCTCGTTCCACGACTACGTGTTCCTACATTCTGATTTCAGCATTCCGAGGCCTTGTTCTAGGTCTGTGTGTTCCCACATTTTTACTCCAGAGTTCCAAAGCCTTGTTCCAGTACTGAGTACTGCATGTTCCCCAATTCTAGCTCCCGTGTTCCAAAGCCTCATTTTAGGATTTCAACTTTAAACATGGGAAAAAATGAGCAGATAACTCAGGGCAGCCATCTGTTGATACAGTGCATTGCCACACCCGTCACACAACAAACCACCTCAGGCATGTGAATCCAGTGAATCCACACTTTTTTCCAGTACCCAGAGTGTGAATCCTGCCACCAACCCCCAAATTTTCCCCCCAAAGTTGGAGGATCTCTTGGCAGGGCTGGATGTAGGTTAATACCCAGATTGAAGCAATTGCAGGTTAAGGGTTTTGCTCAAGGGCCCTATTGGGTGGAATCACTCCTGGTATTCATGGGATTCAAACCAGCAACCTTCCAACTACCAGCACAGATCCCTAGCCTCAGAGCCACCACTTTACCTGTGTGTAAACACACATTCATTCTTTTTTATGGTCGTCAATTCTTATCCGTCGCTTTAACAAAGTCTGCCTGGTGTATGACTCAGACACATGGTCACAGGGTATGACACCCCCATCCCATGCAGGAGTCCTGGTCTTCTGGGGGCTTCTTTAGGGCTTGGGGAGGGTCACTGGAAAAGCATGAGCGGCATGAGCTTCCGGGACATCCTGTGATTCATGGCGAGCATTTCACACGTGGGAGGGGCTTCATAAAGAAAGCAACTAATGAAAATTATAACTCCTTTTAATTATATCAAAGCCGTGCAGAAATTGCCCTCCTGCGGCAGCACCTGTTTCAGGGGTGCGCTTAGTAATTAACTGACAGGGGGTCTGGAAAGAATGAGCTTTGACATTCCTGTAATATTTATAATGGCCTCCCCATGTGCACAGAGCTCAGGCTGGGTGCTATATTATTAATCGGAGGGGGGCGAGAGGGCATTTAAGGACAGGCTCATAACCTACAAGCTACCTGCTCACACCCAGCAGGAGCACAGTCACCCCCCCGGCTTGTTTACAATGACATGTACTGTAGCTTAAAAAGATGGCCAAAATTCTTACTTTAGATAAATAATCATCTGAGGAACAGAAGGTAAGTTAAAAGTCCTTCTGGGGCATCCTGGTTGGGGAGGATGGTATACAAAGATAAATTGAAGATCACTGAACTCCTCCTTCCGGTGTGGAGAAGATAAATAAGCGGCATCCAGCCAACATCGCCAGATCCCTCCTGAGGTGCGGTGATCACCCCCAGGGCGGATCCCTCCTGAGCTGATTCAGCATTCCTGAACGCCACAGCGGGTGCGGTGATCACCCCCAGGGCGGATCCCTCCTGAGCTGTTTCAGCATTCCTGAATGCCACAATGGGTGCGGTGATCACCCCCAGGGCGGATCCCTCCTGAGCTGATTTAGCATTCCTGAATGCCACAAAGGGTGTGGTGATCACCCCCAGGGCGGGAGCTGGACGGCGGGTAGGCATGAGTTATCTGTGCCATGGAATTATAAGTGAGATTCCCATACCGGACAAACCGGAAATACCGGTCAATGCTACCTGCGTCTGTGATCCCTTTGGAAAAGAACACCCCGTACATAAAATTCCTGCCTGACTTGACGCCAGCAGGTCCGGAGCAGGAACGGCCTAGTCCTGTTGGCCCGGGTGCTCTACACCCCCTCTTAGCTTAAACTGTGCACGCTGCTTGCATGCTGCCCCTTTACAGAGCCTCTGTGATACTCATTAGTGGTTTATTACACTCCACAGAAATGACTCAGCATTATGGGACAGAGTCGTCTTACTGGGGAAATGCTCACACCGGCTAACACAACCTGTGTTTTTGTTTTTTATTCAGCAATAAACATCACTTTCGAGCTTTGTCGGTGTATAATTAACTAAAGGAAGAGTAAACAAGCAGCGATTAGACTGCAAGAAACGAGCGACGCCCCCCAAAGGCCGATCAGGGCTGCGACTTTACCAGGGTAGGGTCATAGGGAGGTGATAGGATATATCTCCCCAAAACTTTTAAAAGATTAAAGATCAAATATTTTTCCTATTTTTTTTCTAAGTAGGAGAATCAAACAACTTGTACATATCGATGGGGGGGGAAAGCATATTTCAGACCTGAAATGCAGAACAAGCTTTGATATTTGCTAGAAAATGTTGTGCTGGAAAATAAGCTTTCCAGCGGGAATAAAGCAGCCGCACAAATGCTCTGTGTACCTACCGTTTCAGTGCACTGCTGCCGTATTGATGGTACAGAGAGTTCTTTGATTGCCCTAATCCTCCGGCCTCATTGAGAATCACAACATGCAAACGGCAAAGGGACGGGGAACTCCAGATGAACACGGCAAGCGGCATTAATATGCTGAGGTTACGCTCTCCACAACTTACAGGCACAGAAAGAGAATCCCAACTGCTCATGACTGGGCACTTAGGGGGAAATACCTCAGTAATTAATCACACGTGCATAACTATATTCCAGGTCATCACCCGCTACACGCACACCACCTGTTTGGGTAGAGCACTGGACTTGAGATGAAACTGCGTGGTTGCAGGTTCAAATCCCCAAAGACCGATATCTCAAGGTGTAGAAAACAGGATAAATAGGCCCCATATGTCTTTAACACACATTTTCTTGCAGGTGTGGGTAGCTGGTGTTGGGTGAAAGGTTGGGTTTCACAAGGGTGGAGGTTTGGGTCAAACACTGGTCGGGACCAACCCCCCACCCCCCTAAACACACATGGTACTCACACAATATTGGTACAGTAGGCGCACAGCCCTACCGTCTATATCCAAATCTAAGCTGTAGGTTTTGCGTTATCCAGGAACTGAATTGACTAAATATTCCTGATCGATATGCACATCTGTGAGAAGCATCCCTTAGATACAAAACACAAACACCACACTAACAAAGGGTCCATCATGTAGCCACACCAAAGGAAACTTAAGATTCAATAAAACATGGAGGACTTCTGGGCTCAGACAGAGCAGCGAAAGCCTTCTCCACGCAGTCATGCAGCAGAAGTTGAGTCATCTACAACTCAAAGGCGCGGATTGAAGGCCTTTAAACTCGTGATCGCTTTGTGCCTGTTCCCTTCGGTATCAATTAATTTAGCCGGTACGCAGCAGTGGATATTCACCACCGCCACCCCCCGCCTACTACCCGCCTCCCAGCACACAGCGCCTCTCTCTGGCGACACCCGACTCAAATCGTCCCAGCACCTAATTACTGAGCACTCACCTACAATATCCGTTGAAAGCGCCTGGTGCTTCGAGAAGATCAGAGGCTGTCTATGGGCGGAGTTATTTTTACACGCCTCCCGCGGCTGGAATTCCGGGACGAGCCGCTGGCATCTCCAGTTAGACACAGACTTATTTATTCATTTCGCCGAAACTTCAATTAAAGAACTGAGCGGGAAACGGCTTGACGCTGCACACTTAAGGTCTGCGTGTGACTGAACTTGGCAGTCAGAAAGTTTTCCGACTTCTTTCTCTTTTGTTCTCTATTTTTTGTTTTTTTCTTTCGCTCCCGCCTGTTCACACGGGCGTTCAAAGGCAGCCGCGGCTTTCAGTAATATCGCCGTTCTCGTGAGACATATGCAAGCGTGTCCGCGGAGGGCAATGTGCAGGAAGCGGCATCGAATATGAAACCCAAAAACAACACACTATTTTGCGAGTTCTGGGAATTTCATTAGAAAAGCCCAGGCCGAAATAACAGGCCGGTCTTACTGGGAAACTTTAGCCCTGCACCAGCCTCTCTCCTTCCCGTAATGGCTCCGTGACATTACGCACCCCCAGTAGATCTGTCTTATTTGGAGGGACGGTGGCTGTGCCAGGAAGGGGGGTTGTGCAAGCAGACATACCCAGCGGGATTATTTACCCACTTGGGAGGCCCGCATTTCCTGTAAAGCAAACATCATCGATTTCACACAAGATCTGTGATTTATGGGTCATGAGAAATCATTTTAAAGTAATTTAAAGACCTCTTGTATCGATCCCTATGGAGGCTGTTTAGTTCCAGAGGCTTTGCCAGCACCGACGCATCATGATATGATTCTCCTCTAATAAGATGCTCCCTATTGCCCCCACCCACCACTCTTACTCCAACAGGATGCTTCCTAGTGCCCCACCCAGCATACCTCTCCAATATGATGCCCCCCCCATCCACTGTCCCCCCAATAGTGCCCCATCCCCAATTCTTCTCCAATAGTATGCTCCCTATTCCCCCCACCCACAATGCCCTTCCAATAAGATGCTCCTTAGAGCCACACCCACCATCCCCCTCTAATAGGATGCTCCATAGAGCCACACCCACCATCCCCCTCTAATAGGATGCTCCATAGAGCCACACCCACCACCCCCCTCCAATAGGATGCTCCCTACCAACTAACTACACCATAATCTTTCTGTCATGAAAGCCTTAGCTACAGAATATCTAACTTTAGCTGCAGCTTACAAAAGTTCAACTTTAAACTCTTCAAACTCGAGTGGAATCACTTTATGCTATGTAAAAAACAGCCTCATTGAGTAACACAATGCTTTTATCGGATTCCACAAGACAGTTACACACAGGATGCGTGTGGCCTCCTTTCCATTAAATATTTGGTGCAGTACATTACATTTCGTCTCTCCGGAGAACTTCAGCACGGAGAAATGACAGGCACAGGTGGAAGCAGATAACCAATCTTCCCTGAGCTGGGATGCAGAACCGTGACATTGTGTAGCAGCAGGAAACAGGGACAGCAAGCCTACTTCATCTCCATTGTCTTTGAGATGTTGACTTCACCTCTGGTCTCACGAGGCACCCAGCAAGGCCAAACAAAGCACTAATTGATTCTTCCACACCATGTTCAATGTGTCTTTGAGTGTCAAGCCCCACCACGGAACATCCCGGTTTCTCCCTGACCTTTGTCATTTTTGTAATTATTCTTCTTGTTTTACCTTGAACAGGCACTGAAATTGGCCCAAAAAAATTTCAGGACTTTTTCTCAGGAAGCAGTGCAGAACATCCACAGCGAAAAGAACCCATTAATTAGCTGGGATCTGGCTCCCTTTTTCAGTCAATATGTATGACCTGTGGCTTGTATGGGCTATAGCTCATTGGATAAGCTAATACTTGCTGTGACTGTACAGTGTGTGTGTGTGTGTATGTGTGGTTGTGTGTGTGTTTCTGTGTGTGTGTGTGAGTTTGATAAGATGACCTACTAATACTAAGCTTCTGCTGCTGGCACAATGCAGTGCCAAAGGCGGGGGGGGGGTGGCTGGGTTATCGTGTGTATTCATTAACGACCACCGTTAAGCCGCCCCCCACCCCCACCAGCCCTACCCCACCCCCCAGGACTCCGTGCTGGTTTTCCACAACCTGTTTAATTAAGCCTGTCTCTTCCTGTTCTTA
>JAODLC010000085.1:22660178-22685120 GCA_026781145.1 Hippopotamyrus pictus | reverse complement strand
CGGTGATCTAGAGATGCTGATTGGCTGTGCCTGTAATCCTGCCCTCCCCTCCAACCACCATGTAATTAGTGATAATTAAAGACGCTTCTTCAGCCCCAACAGCCAGATAAACAGCATATGATGAGGAATGTAGATAAGAGACTGTGGTCTCTTTAATTAATGTCATGTTGTCGATGTCACAGGTTTAATCGACATTAAGGGTTATATTTTTAAATTAAGTGGCTGTTGCGTTTGCTATCGGACACAAGATGCTTCTGTCTGACTTGTGATAAAACTTGACAGCTTGCCTATAGGGGAAGGAAATATATGATCGCTTTTCTTAGACTTGTGTCCCGGCATTAAGTCCTTTGGATGTTGGCAAAGTCAGGGAGCCTGTACAGTAACCCAAGCCCGTGCGTCTAATGCGTCTTTTTCAGTTCGAGGGATAGAAGAGGATTTGTTGGATCCTCCGCTGCTTAGAAAGCAGACCACTGCAAACGAAAACAGCCTGGATTCTGATCCCCCCCCGTGCGTGACAGAGGGGTCCCGTTCTGCGTCTGAAAAAAAATCAGCAGCTGTGCGTGCGTGGTGTGACTGCGTGCGAGGAGATGTTCAGGTAGGCTGGGAGCCGACGGTGTCGACGGCGAGCGTGTGTGAGGCCGTAAAAGGCGTAATAAACGATAGCAAATGCGTTAACGATGTGAGCCATCGAGTTGGGATGGGGGATGTGGAGCGGCGCGGTGTGAAGCCGGGGCAGTTGCCATGGAGATCCTCCTGCACGTCAAGCTCCTCACGCTTCAGCCTTTGAGGGTCTCAGAGCCGTCAGTGGGACCAGCTGCATCTCCCCACTAGAGATACCTGCTGGGGCTGCGTTGCTAATTCCGAATCGCTACCTGGGAACGTGAAGCAGCTTCTCCGTCTAAATGCTCCCTGCTTTGTTATTGTTTATTTGAGAGTTGATCTGAACTCTGAATCTGGAGTTTACATCATTTGTGAGACATTTTATTAACCTGGCTCCTTAATTACTGCGCCACCTGCTGTACCGGCAGGTCGCTACATCTCACATTGCCATTCATTCCCTGGACCGGCACTTGTGTCATACTGCGCGGTTTCTGTTTTATTTTTCCTTTAAAACACCAGCAATTCAGGTTAAATACCACGTAACCTGCAAAGTAGAGGCTAGACCTTCATCCAGCACTCCAGCCTAACCCTGATGTATATTCATCGTCTCGTTTACATTCCGACAGTGAGTGTTTTTTGTTTGTTTGTTTTTTTTTAAGCACCACCGCAGAACTGTACGTTTCTAAGGAGAATCTCTGCTTCTTTTGTCTGGCCCTGCTGCGCTCTGCTTGTTACGCACAACATCTCCTCATAAATAAGCCTGAGAGACAGGAAGTGCTGTTAATTACTTGTCTTTCTCCGTGCTTAATAATGGAGCAGAGTGCAGATTTGCCAGTAATGAATTCATCACAGCCACTTGGTCTGCGATGGGGACGGTGGCCTGTTTGCCCCACCGGTGCCACGCCACGATGCAGCTTCCCCGTCACCTACAGAGTCCGGGAGCTTGTACCCTGAAGTCAGGTATTCAGCTCTAGCACATATACCGGGGTAAAACCAGGCGAGCTTACAGCCGAGTGAATAATGTCGAAAAGTGCAAATAAAAAAAGTGTGCTTTGCTTTTAGCGTGCAGTGAAGGTCACGCGGTGAAAGAGACCAGCCATCGCTCCTTTTAACGAGGCACTTCTGTAGATTATTCCACTAATGCTGTGCTTCTGGGGTCTCCCCTTTCTGTTCTCCCGCGATGGAGATTCACGTTCCTCCTCCATCACAGCTTTTTGCCATCCTGAAGGCCATCAGCTATTATAATCTAACTCTGTATGGTATTGTCAGTGTTGGCGTTTACACTGTAAAACAAAACACTGTGAAAAAATTTTTTAAAAAAATCTAATGTCTAACTGCAATGAACCAGCTGCCCTGTCGCAGGGGTTCCCATTTATAACCCATAATCGATCATCAGCCCCCAGCACCGGAAAGGTCACCGGAAAGGTTTAAACCACGAAGCTGATTTGTTTGGTGGAGCAATCAAAATAAAAGGCGCGTGACTTTAAGGCCAGTGCCAAGGAGCTGCATTAAGCATGTTTCTATTTCCCTGACCTACAGAGTGCCGTCAAACCCCAGAAAAGCAGAGTATTCCAGGGCTGATGGCTTGTTAGGGTACCTACTGTTACCTTTAAGACTGAAAGCAATCCTGCACCGGCAGAGTACGGTACCTTCAGATGGCTGAAGCTGGAACAGCACTGAAGCTGATAGCTGTACTGTATATGTGCAGGAATTTGTTCCCCATTTATGCACTTCTATGTGGAATAACTTGCTTTTAAATATTCCTCAAAAACAGTTTCTTGGCTTTGTTGTTCTACAAACACCCCCCCCCCCCTGTTGCTGATTCTTGAAGGGGGTCAGCATCCTTACTCCTCATGGAGAACTATGAACTGCTACTGAAACGAGTCCCTGGGCTTTGGTGGGGGGAGGCTCTCAGTTACCGTGAGTTCAGAGCTCACATATACTCCAATCCAAGCCCCGTGACTCTGATTCCTTTAGCTCGAGTGTAAAATATATCCTGAAATACTTAGTGCCCTAGAAGGGATTTAGCTGCCGAACCATGCTGGCACAGAACACACAGTGGGGGCAGGGGTGTCCAAGTAAACTGCTTTATTTATTATTGTTGCTGTTGATGATTATTGTTTAGTATCATCATTATTATTGATGTTGTTTATTGTTATTGTTAATAATAATAATAATAATAATAATAATAATCATTATTATTATTATTATTATTAATATTATTATTATTATTATTATAGTTATTATTATTATTATTGTGGTTGTTGTTGTTGCTGCTGCTATCATGCTGGCAGAGGTGTCCGGTAGATGAAGCAGCATAAATGTCTGTAACTCCTCCCTCCATACAAGTCTGAGATTGATGGACAGGTATCCGCCCCCAGCTCAGTCATAAGTAACTAATCAGTGCACAGGAATGGCCTCGAGATCTGGATAATGAGCATAGATCTGCTCAACCCTGGTGGAGCCATGGAGCATGGCTGGCTTTAAATGCAAATAATAGCAAAAAACGACCGCTTAACGAACAATCGCGCGAAATGCCCCGTGACACCGAATTGATTGCACTTTTAAAGTACCTGCTGTCGCAGCTGGACAGACTGTCCACTCTGCGTAACAATTTTCCGGTTTCACAGGTTGTTTTTATGTACCCCTTCCAGGACAGCCATGGAAATCAAAGCAAGGAAACGAGGGACTGTGGTCATTAGCGTCACTCTCGCTCTCCATTGTTTAAATCCTAATGATTGCAAAGGATTGTGGGAGAGTGTCAAGCACCGCCCAGCAGGGGGGAAAACAAGCTGCAGAGAGAGAGAGAATTTTTTAAAGGAGGGAATGGAGGAGAAGTGGCTGGCAGGGCAGATGGTGAGATCTGTCTTTTTTGCCGGGTTTGCCCCCCCTCCTACATCAGTGTGGGTAGATAGTGTGGTGGTTTGGTGCAGGCATGCATGTAGCCATATATAGGAACTAGGGGTCTGATGACCCCCCCCCACAGGGGCCCAGGGGCCCTCGAATATGTGAAATTGGTCAGAAAGGAAAGAGAATTACTAGGTACACCCTTGCTGCTGAGGCAGTCTGTATCCTTAAGTGACACTCAAAATTACGTCGTGTTAATCGCAGGATTGCTTTCAACTGGTCATGTTGTATTTGTGTCCTACATACACTATGGTGTGAGCCAGAGAGGTGGTGATATATCTGTCTCAGTGCTTTTTGGCGGGGGAGGGGGGGATAAGAGACGAAAATGAAAGCCACCTGATTTAGCGTGGCGTAATGTGATATTTTAAGACAAAATTAAATTTCATGCCTCTCGTGTGGGGTAAAAAAAAAATGATTTCATTTTTGTGGCTTAACCTGATCTTTTATCCAAATCAGCTTACATGAATTAGACCTCTCTTTTTTTATAAAGCGGGATGATCACACATGCAGTTTGGACACTTACCACCCGCAGCAACAGAAGAACCGCTGGGATTCGAACCCACCGCCTTCCGGCTTGCTTAGACATTGGGCGACACGCTAACCTTTGACCCTGCCGGGGTCGGTCAGATTAGACTGCGGCTGTTTGCAAGAGAGACGCCCACTTGCACGGCGCTGGCGTTGGCCTATTCGTCAGAGACGGCGGGGGTGAATAGATATGCAAATCCGTGTGTTTGAGCCTCTCTTTGTTATCAGCGCCCGCGCCGTCTCGGGATCGCATCGACGCCGGGGCTTTATGTCCCTGAAAGATCGGTGTTTTCGCAGTGCATGACATGGCTGACATCCTAGTGTAAACATGCCGGTGCATGACATGGCTGACATCTTAGTGTAAACATGCCGGTGCATGACGTGTATGTTGGTGTCAGCATGTAAGACGGGCCGCCCTTATCCCTCTCCATTCCTGACGGGGATTTTGCTCCCTTATTACATCTGTCACGCGTGACAGTATTTACATCGACGTTGCTCTGCTGACTTACTGCAGAGGGGCCCAGTTTCTCCTATTTATGCATTGGAGTTCATGCTAGAGATCAACATCAAAATTACTCCAGTCTTCACACTATGCCCGTGCCTGCTTCCTGGCTAGCCCCGTACCTGCCCCTGACCTCCTGGTGGGGTAAGAATACACATACTGGTTCAACAGGTACAAAGACTACTACTATAAGTAGTGGCTGATACTGATAAGAAGTTTATTACATTTTAATATTACCCATACTGCCCCGTTTTGGGTTCTTCCCTGCTTTGCACCCGTAACTTGTGGCATTGGCTGTGGACCCCTCCAACCCTGCATAAGACAAGCAGGTATGGAGAATGGATGGATGGATGGATGGACAACTGATACTGATTCTGATCTTTAATGAAACTGATGTCAGTACTGTTACTTCTTAAAATCCCATGAATGCGTGCAGCAATCATATCATATAGTGCAAGGCAGTGAAATTTCTGCAAAATAGCACCGATTTGGGAGACTGTAGCGTAGAGATTTTAAGTTATGAATGAAAGACGGAATCCCTCATCTGCAACTATGGAAAATGGACAGTCATCCAAAGCGATCCATCATTTTAGTAGTTGTGCCTTTAGCTCTGGTGCTGCTAACTTTGTCGACTAAAATCTAAATGTCAGGCACCACTATTGACTAAGACTGACCCAATGGGCTGATGTCTTGTTATTTAAGAAACATATGCAACGCTAACCGATATATTGTGCTAGATCAACAATAGCTAAAACGACGCAGACTGATTTCGAGACTAACGTGTTCAATTTAATGCTCTGCTGTGACTCGAACCCCTGACCTCACTGGGTTAGGGTGTCGTCATCCTGTAAAGATGCATGTATATTCCATTTCAAAGCATCCGTGTTCACAAAGTTTAAAAAACACACACACACCATATTGCAGATTCGGGACAGATCCTGGTGATTGGAGTTGGCGACCCAAAGGGACCCAAAGGGACGTGCGATTTTGCGCGGCGGCCTCATCACCACTACGCGCTAACGTTGCCGGGATGTCGAGCTCCCATAGGATGAAGTGCAAGCACAGCTAGGGGCGCCGTCCTGCTTATCGCCACTGAGAATGACTGACAGGCATCATAGCATTATATCGCTGCTCATCCGCAGTTCCCCCCGGCATCGGCAGCAAAGTGGCCGTGCCCCTTTTAATAAGGTTATAGACATAACCAGGTTTAGGGACACCAACGTCGGAAAAGTGATAAAGCAGACTGGGCCAGCAGAAATGTGCCGCAACGTTATGGGTTTGCATCCCAAGATGTTCTGTGCCCATGTTCTGCTGTGCAAAGTTCTTGTCCAACACTAACTACTCAAAATCCAGACTCTGCTGCTGACCATTTAGCTTAAATGCCCATTTCGATCACGCAATCCTTGTAACTTCGCTGGTTCTCTTTTTCTACAAAGCGGGCATTTTAAATTGTCTGTAAACATCGCAAAGCCTGGAACCCTGACCAGTTAGACCACATGCCCCGCAAACATCCAGCTGAACCAGCTCAAGCCCTGCAGACACCTGCCGCGTAAAACAAAGGGTTAAATACGAGCAATTAAAACACCGCTGTGCTCTCAACCCAGTGCTGAAACCAGCCAAAGAGCTGAGTCATGCCACGCAAAGGATTTTGGGTAATTTCTCCGCAGTTTGCAGGAACCACGGCCCACGACGCTGCGAGCCAGGCTCTATGAGATTAATGCCCCCGGAGACTCACTCCCACAGTTCGCTCTCAGTTCAATTACTCATATAAAGACGGCAGTAAAACACCAAAGCTAAATAGAGGGCTTTCTTTGTGTGTTTGTGAAATCAGCCACGGGGCCAGATTGTGGGGTAGAGATCCACCTCAAAGTGTGATCAGAGGCTTTAGAAACCAGGGGCAGTTCAAACAAAACATATTTCTGCCAAAAAAATACAAGAAATAAAACAGGGTCAGGATTGCTTTTTGGGAGAAACCAATCCCTCTGAACCATAAAGATCACCTCTTATGGACCAACTCTTCCCCCCTGCTCCTCTCCAGAACTCTTATCACTTACCACCCAGCTGACTCTATTTGAACATTTACAGCAAATACTTCCATTAGGCCCACCTGGGGCTCATTAGTTATGCTACCTGCAGCAAACCCACACTGCTGTGTCTCACACTATCCCTAGAAAAGTGCTCGTAATACATATATATGTAGCCGGATTGTTGCATTAAAAATCACAAGTAAATGAATTTTTCTTCTCGAAAAGCCTCTGAAGCAGCACAAATCCAAATGAATGTTCCAGGAACTGAAGCACGGTTGGAGCAGACTGAAGTGCCCGTTTAAATGGCTCGTTTAGCATGTTGTCTGGGTTAGCTTGGTTCTCATGTCGTATCGGCCCTAGAATAAAAAGGAGCCTCTTAAGGCCCACCCCCACATTTGACATTTCACAAATGCGGGAACGAAATACAAAAAAAAAAAAAAAGTCGCAATAAGATTCCTGGGCGCTGTCTTACAGTCTTGCTTATTTATTCATTTTGCTAGTGGTGAAATTGTGCACCCAGATTACCATCGGTCGCCACCAGACCATCCTCTCATCCCATCTCAGAGTGTCTAGCTCTCGACCTTTTAACAAGGATCATATTATATGAATATATCCCAAGCTGCATTAATGGGCTAGCGCCGGTCAACTGCGGTAATTTCCCAGAGTGCTGTTTACCTTGATAGCCCTAACAGTTGCCCGGCCCGGTGGCCTGGGCCAAATCAGAAAAAAATGCACCAACGTAGTACATGTTTGTTTTGCCTGGTCCACTCTGCCATAGCACTCAAGAAACAGCATGTTAGACAAACATTGGTCAAACATTTCAGTGACATTTGAGCAGCATGGTCGTCTGCCGCGTGAATAAAGTGATCCTGTCTCCTGTGACCTGAGCCCCGTGCCTGAGAAGCCTCTTGAGATTGCCTGGGGTCACACACCTACCCTTGCGGATACACCACACCATTTAGTGCCTGTGAGCATGAGCTATTATGTCAGCAGGAGTGCATTTGTATCGACCTCCTTACACATGGGCGTAAGGAGTGCACCCCCCCAGATATAGTTTGGCTTTCAAATCTCCTCAGTAAATAGACCTTTGCATTTTAATTTTTGTGCCCCCCGCTGTATCAAACTCTCTCCTACGCCCCTCACACACAACCATGCAGGAGATGAACTTTGTTTTTTTTTTGCTCTTGGGATCTTTCATGGGCAGGGACTCACTTTCAGTTGTGGAAGCTAAGCAGACAAATATGCATGAAGATGGGATGGGCCACCTGCTCGCCTCTTGGGGTGGGGGGGGGACCAACAGGCTGACCTTGGTACAGTTAGACATGTGTGGCCGTGTCGTCCATTGTCCCCTGACGGCAGGTCGCATCATTCGACCTTATGATGGATTGAGGCAGTCCTTTGATGTCACCTGGCCTCCAGAAGGACAACACTCCATTATCTATTATTCTCAAGGTTATATCGACACCCACCCCCCCACACACACACATCAATGACCAAGGAGACCGGACACTTGATGCTCAGAGTGTAGTGGTCATGTTACTGGAAAACGGTGTGATCAATTGCGCATGAGTCGGCGGGGGGGGGTGGACGGGGACGTGTCCCGTTAGAGTGATGGAGGCACAGGAACAGAATAGACACAGCCTGTGTGTTCTATGCCCATAATGCTCTCCCACAAAGGGAGGCAGAGAGAGAGATGTGGGACAGCTGCGGAATACACAGACACCAGAGAGGCGCCACTGTCTGTGTATACAGGGGCATGGCCATAGGGGCACTGGCCCCAGCTGAAAGCTGATTGGCCTCTGGAATGATCACTCCCCTGTCACTCACTGATTCAAAGCATATCATTGGCTAAATATACAGTCTCCTCTGTATGAATTATGGCCTCTCTTATGCCCCCCCCCACCTTAAGAAAAATCATAGAATCACCTCCAGTGACCCATACTGCCAAACAACGTACGTGTATTACACACTGCTAGTGCCCTACGTGAGGTGGCAAAGGTAATAGACTAAGTGACAGCCTAATTGGGGACGTGAAACACTATTATCACTATTATGGGACCAATCAAGTGCTTCGAGGGTCAATCAATCAGCCAGTCAGCTTCCCCCTTACTAATAGCCCAGTGTCCATTTTATCTGGTCACTGACAGCAAATCCAGAACGACTTGCCCCTGGGCCATCTGCACATAATTAGATAGATCACTAATGACAACAGGAAACCATGGCATTTTCTGGATTCAGGGCAGAGAAACAAAGTTTAACTGAAGCTCCCACAATACTGCCAGCATTCCCCCCTTTCACGGCCTTCTCCCAGTCGATGCCTTCTGTCCAACAGTGCAGCCCCGCCCCACCACACTTATCATGCTTCAGACATCGTTAAAACATTTATCCTCGGCTCCGTTGCATTTCCCGAAATATCGAGGGGCATTTATTCGCTGCAATTTGTGTTATATCCACACAGGCAAGGTAATTAAAGACAGAGGGAGGGTAATGAGGGTGTCTGAGGGAAGACTTACCCATTCTATATAAAGGCCTCTTCTGTCAGCCAATTAAATAATGTAGGCGAACATATAATTTGCCACTCGGTGATATGTAATTTACCTCTCGGGTAAATTGGGCTCCAAATGGGGCTCAAATTACCTTCGACTGAGGCCAGCTTTTGAGGTCTCAAGGGGGTCGTGGCATCGGGTGATGACATTACGACCACGGCATATACCATTCCCTTGACTCCGGGGGGATGACCCCCTTGCACTGAAATCAGAGCTCATTGATGTCGTTTTGTTCTACCCACAAAGACTCTTGGTGTGTTTGGATGAGAATGGGGCTTGAATGATTGCACGCATCGATTGCAGTTGGGTCTCTTGCTTGTTTGTTTGTTTACTAGTTTTCTCTGTTATGCTCTTGGGTCAGGGTTCTTGAGATTGTTGACCTGGAAATATGCCGCCACCTAGTCTATCACTGCAGGGCTGCGCTAAGTCACATGTATCCATAGCTACAGGTACAGTACATAGTTTTCCTCTTCCTCTACACAGACGGTGTGGGCACAGATCTTAATTTAACGCCAGCAGGATCTCGAATTCCTGTAGCAAACAGGAAAGCCTCTATGCACGAAAATTTAAACCTGTGAATGGCTTTGTATGAAAACAAGCTTATTTTCACTTCTTAGCGAATACTGTGACTGAGCTGTGAAAGCAGTGGCGTGGCTGGTTTTGGGCCTCCCATATTAGAACCTTCTAGAAACTCCTGTATAAGAAGCCCTCAGGACACTACCATATGAGAATCTTCTAGAGACTCCAGAAACTCCATAAAAACCTCTCAGAACCCTCTCATATGAGAATGTTCCTGATAATTGAGGACGTTCCAGAGCAACATTGCGATTGGTCAGTCAGGCTGCGGCTCGCCGCTCTCATCAGTGGTTTCCTCTTTGCATTGAATCGGCACTCTAAGGCCTAATCCCGTTTCGAACAAATAAGATATTGAAAAACACGCACATGCATTTTAATGGCAAATCTGTGAATCAGACAGGCAAGATCACAAAAAAATAACCCCGTCACTTAACCCCGTGAAGTCCAGCAGCCTAAGGCACCTGCTACGCGGTATCGGGTGTGTTCATTTAAACATTGATTTTGCATTTGTCGACAGTCCCTACAGTAATCACATACAAGGTAGCTATTGAAGAGCTAACACGCACTCCTTTAAGAAGGGGTTTCAGATTCCACTTGTGATCCACTTCAATAGCAATGGATGTAAGCTTAACAGAGGAGTGGAGAGATCCCATTTTGCACATCTGCAGATATTGGGATAGATGGACAGCTGGCTTGTCCAGAGATGACTTGCAGCTCTTGTCCTCTTTAAGGCCCTATTGTCTGTGTGAATGTTTTTTTTTTGCTTGCTAATGTGGAGCTGAATCAGGGTGAGTCGGCTCAAATTCATCCCGGAAACTCCCTATCGTCCTCTGCTTGGTCTGCCATTCGCCCGCACTGCAAACGGCACAGACAACAGGTCCGTTCTGCAGATCTCGGCGCGCCCTTTCAGAGAGTGACAGTGAGTCACATCTCTCTCCCGACACGCCCGTTCTGCTCCGGATTGCTGGGCGTGTAAATTGGCCCGCTGTGCCATTTCCTCGCATTTGCTCTATTCCTGTAAATCCTGACTCATGGGCCCCTTGTTTAATATACTACTCTCCCACCCCCCCGGGGATTCCCAGAACAAATATCACACCGGAGCTTCCACTCAATCCGAGCGCTGAAGGAGCTTATGGGAGGTGTGTCAGTGTTTCACGAAAGCAGGCTGGCGTGAGCCCGCAGTGCCCCATCAAAATGAACCGCCAGGCACGCCCACTGTTTTGTGGGCAGCCCTCCCCATGTGGACTCCGCTCAGACTGGCAGGGGTAGTGAGACAGAGTGAACGGCTCTCGTGAGAGGGATACGATGGTAGGAAGCTGTGAAATGAGCCATGCTCAAGGTCTCCCAGGTGGGGGGTAAGAGGGCAGTGGCCACCAAACACAGTGAAGTCAGATGTATTTTTCTTCCTGGAAGCTACTGGGGATATGTGAGAGGTTTGACTGGTCCACATGTAGAGAAGCTGGGAAATCCAGGCTAACTTGAGGAGGGCCACAGTATTTTCTTGATATTTCCCCAAAAGCATAGAGATGGGAGGCAGATCACACAGGAATTTGACCGTGAAGGTGCCCCCCCCACCATCACGTATGCAGTGTTGAATTATTGAATTATAGTCAAGTAATTCCTGTTCCGAACATTGGACTGTGAACACTGTAGCCACACATTGTGTTGCTTAACCTGTTGCCCCTCCCCCACCTGTGGTTGAGCTCGGGAGGGGGCACCGCTCATCAGCTTGTCTTTTCTCACTGTCACCGCCCCCCTCTCCAGAGCGAGAGGGGGGTTTCAAAGCTCAGGCAAGGAGCACTGTACCTATTTTGGGCCACATATCTAACAGTAGCTAAGGCTGAAAAATGCCCTTCATTTCCTGGCAGGGGGGAAGAAATCTTTGAAATGATTTCTCTCTAAACTCGTAAATAAACGTCTGTGTCCTTCGTGCCATGGAGGGTCCGGAACATTCGTTTCTCCAAAAAAATACTCCAAAGCCATTTTCTATTAATATTCTTTGAGTACTTCTTTCCCCAGGTGCTCAGTTACGGCTTAAAGATAAAAACAACAGCAAAATACTGGAACATCAACTTTCTCATAGGATTGTGGCACCTGCTTGCCCCTCGCAGCTTGCCTGGTGATTAGGAACAAAGGAGTCCATGCCATGCAGCAGTCCTGGCACTAGGGGGAGCTCTACATTGTGCCTTTCAGTTATCATTTGGATTGGAGCGGCTCGGAGTCCAAATGGCATTCACTCATATGCATACTCCCATTTCTTAGAGTGTTTTCACCCCCCCCCCACCCAGTCATCTTCCTCACACAGAACAGCTGAAAAACAAATAGCAGCAAGGGTGAGGAAAGGGGCGTCTGCCTCCCAGGAATCAGCCACATCCCATCAAACATCTGAACCCCGAATAAGGGTCACTGGCTCATTTCCGCTTAATGAACACCTGTCCTTGGTCATAACTGTCCTTAGGCCTTTTTCATTCATTGTTGTTTTTCATGTGGCCACAGAGCGATAAACATCAGGAAGGTGGGGGGCCGCTTCCCACGTCCGTAGCCTGGATGCCTGCGGGGCACCCTCATCTCATGCCGACTTTCCTCAGGGGGAGGGGGAGCGGTTTCATGCTTTCTGTCCTTCTCCGCACTCCATCTGTAAAAGCCTTTTATTATAATTATGTCCCTGACAGCCACCACGCTGCTATTATCTATCAAAAACAGCGGCAGCTTCCGGGCCATGGTCCGACTGAGTCACCAAGCCGTGTCCTCCTTAAGGGGCCTGGGCCTGTCGTTGGCGTTGGTGAGAGTGCGTCATCGACTCGAGCAGGCAGATCTTTGGATAGAAGGGGCCGCAGCTAGGTGGAGTGGTTAAAAACCATAAGCCCGTCATGCTGTACCAGGTAGCGAGGAGTGTTATCCTTTGGGTTTCTGTGGTTATTTGTACGTCGTAGGTAGTGTGGAATCCGTTGGGTGGCTTTGGGGTGGAAAATGTGGGTTTGTGGCTCCCAGCCTGACCACGAGAGCAGTTTCCCAAGATCGCCGGTACTATTAAATAGATGTCCACGGATATACACTTGACTGTCTCACAACGTGAGGTGTGTGCCCCGGTGGATTTTTTAGCGAAGAACGCCGATACGTTGTTCACTTCCCTGGTCCCCTTTGAGTCCGAAACTACCCATTACCCAGCATTTTTAGCTGAGCTTACCTTTAGAGGACCATCTCAGCTACTTACGAAGATGCATTAGTGTTTAGCATATACCCTTTTTTTACTTTGTAATGCTCATTATACCTCTTTGGGTGTTACCTAGGTAACGGGTCACATTTTACCGTCCCCCCCGTCCCCCCCCTCGTTGAAGTGGACGAAGAGTTTGTCCAGACGCCTTTGTAGAAACAGCAGGGCACTGAGAGTGCTGATGCTGTGGTTAGCATGTGACGAATTAAGCGTTAGAGCAAAGCGGCAAGGGAGGGGCTACGTCAGGGCAATAGTTCCACTTAAATATTCACTACTTATTATTGTAATTATTGCTGATATTATTATAGTTATTATTATTGTTATCATTATCATAATCACTATCGTTAAGCTGACATCTGGAAGCTGAAGAGGGAATTGTGGATAACGATGTCTCTTTCCAAGCTTCTTACAGAAATATTTATTTGACTCTGCTCCCCCATGACAAAAGCTTAACATCTTGCCACTCCGTGTCACCTTGAGAGTTTACTCCACCTTTAATACCATCTCCGTCTCCGTTTCTTCTTTCTGCGGCTTGACTTCTGTTGAGGGACATTGTCTGCAGGCAATGTACCCCTTAAGGTGATATTTTGTAAGACCGAAGGACAAGGCATTCAGGATGTTATGAACAAGGATGGCGTTCATGCGTGAGAAAGAGAGCGTGGGTACACGGTGGGGGGGGGTTAATGGTGGTAGCGAACAGCAAAGGCGTCAAGGTCCTCTGAAGGGACTGCTTTATGGCACATTGACAGTTTCATATAAACAGCCTTGCTGTTAGTAGGGGGGGGGGGGGCTTTGGATTACTCGAGCTAACAGCGACTTCTTAATGGCGGATAGTGGGACCAGGATGTTTTGCTGGCTTCCAAATCTGTGTCCCTTGCTTTTTTCTCGGGGGGTGGGTAGGGGGCGTTGACTTTCTTGGGTTTTCAGAAAGAAAACTGGGATGTGCTGGCGTACAGGTCTGTGTTGGCTCAGTTGACTTGGTGGCCATTCTGTGACCTTTGCCGTGTTTCACAATATCGTGTGGCTGGACAGGGCTCCCATACACTCCTGCTCTGAGGCACCTCTGCCCCCCTCCTTCGCTGCTGTCATTCAGGGCCTGCAGTGGAGGATGACTGGCAAGACGCAGACCAGCAACGTGACCAACAAGAACGACCCCCGCTCCCTCAACTCCCGGGTCTTCATCGGCAACCTCAACACGGCCATCGTGAAGAAGGCCGACATCGAGGTGATCTTTGCCAAATACGGCAAGATCGTGGGCTGCTCGGTGCACAAGGGCTACGCGTTCGTCCAGTACATGAGTGAGAGGAATGCCCGCGCCGCCGTGGCAGGGGAGAACGCCCGGATCGTCGCCGGCCAGCCCCTCGGTGAGCCCCCACCACCTCACGCCATCTTATCCTGCAAACATCTCACACTTGCTGGCTGCCTGGAGAATCCCAGTGCCTATCTTGCTACTCACTGGCCACTCTTTAGACTTTCTCCACCAGGCGATGTATGTATCAGTGGGTTAGGATGCTATAGCTGTGGTCAGAAAGTCGTTGGTTCAAATTCCAGGGTCAGTCATTAATCTTTGGTATTTAATCTTTAGGCAAGGCCTTTAAGCACCCCCAGGTGCTTTCTGAAATGTATGAATGTTCATTGCTTTGGATAAAAGTGTCTGCTAAACAACCTCCTAGTCACACCCCCCGCCCCCCCGATACACAAATCTGTGAGCCACTACATGGCACTGAGCCAGACTCTCGTGCTTCTTAGGCATTCATTAGACTTCCTCCTGCTGAACACCCAAATCACCAAACTAATAAATTCAGAACTATGCAAAAGTCTTAGGCAGTCAAAGAAAAATTTTAAAGCTATTTATCTGGGTAGTAAGTGCATTTTGACTGAGAAAATTTGACACTAGAACATGTGCATATTAAGAGTAAAACAATAAAATGCTAAGATTTCTTCTGTTCTCCAGAAAGATACTGATGTGTTGTTAGATGGATGGAAGAAAACCTCTTCAGTTCCCAAACCTGTTCTCGGCCATGCTATGTACTCATTAGATTTCACCGCCAGCTAACTATCATAGATTAACACCAACATGAAGGTCATTTAAACATCATTTTCATTGACAGTCTAAAATGTTTGCACATTACTCATGCAGCATGGTGACATATTAACAAAAAAACACCTTACTAGAGGTCAAGGTGGCATTAGGTAAACCTGTCTGGGAATGGCTCAATTCAATGTGCTAGAGAATCCAACAGCTCGTACAGCTTGCTCCTGTGGGATACAGGTACGGGGACCTGTCAGGGGCCACCATCACAGCTCAGAGATACAGGTACAGGCACCAGACAGGGGCCACCATCACAGCTCAGAGATTAGGGTATGGGTGCCAGTCATGGGCCACCATCACAGCTCAGAGATTAGGGTATGGGTGCCAGTCAGGGGCCACCGTCACAGCTCAGAGATACAGGGACGGGCACCAGATAGGGGCCAACATCACAGCTCAGAGATTAGGGTACGGGCACCAGTCAGGGGCCACCATCACAGCTCAGAGATACAGGGACGGGCACCAGATAGGGGCCAACATCACAGCTCAGAGAATAGGGTACGGGCACCAATCAGGGGTCACTGCCACAGCTCAGAGATTAGGGTACGGGCACCAGACAGGGGCCACCATCACATCTCAGAGATTAGGGTATGGGCACCAGTCAGGGGCCACCATCACAGCTCAGAGATACAAGTAGGAGCCCCAGTCAGGGGCCACCATCACAGCTCAGAGATTATGGTATGGACACCAGTCAGGGGCCACCATCACAGCTCAGAGATACAGGTATAGGCATCAGACAGGGGCCACCATCACAGCTCAGAGATACAGGTACGGGCACCAGACAGGGGCCACCATCACAGCTCAGAGATACAGGGGCGGGCACCAGACAGGGGCCACCATCACAGCTCAGAGATACAGGGGCGGGCACCAGACAGGGGCCAACATCACAGCTCAGAGATACAGGGGCGGGCACCAGACAGGGGCCACTGTCACAGCTCGAAACAGGACCAGGCTAAAGAGTCCTCTAGTTCACAGCCAGCTTTGAATTTCACAGGACAGGCTCTTAAGAAGCAACTATTTTTGACTTTGTGATGCAAATGGCCACTCTCCATTGGAGTACTGGGTGCGGGCAATGGGCTTTCATTACACGGCAATTCTGGAAGTCTGCGTGCAGGGTAATTGCATGCCCTCTACACTGACGACCCCGACAGTGAGGGATAAAAGAAGTCAAAAAGGCGTCAAAGGCTTTTCTTTCCGGCACAGATGGGTGGGATGGGGTCAGGCTGTTGTGGTCTCCCTCTCTCACTCTCCCCCTTTATACTTAGCTGGTCAGAATCACTCTGCACACACACCCGGATGCAGGTTGTCCCTAATGGAATCCACCTCTTCTCCTGAAAAATCCTTTCTTGACTTGAAACATGTCAAATGGATAGTACCCCCCTCCTCTTCCTTTTTTCCAGTTTTTGAAAAACGGATGGGTACAGCCATCCCACACGCCTGGCCCAAAATGCAGCTTCCCCCCAGGCGTGTCCCCACGAACCCACATTTGTGTCTGAGTGATGGGAGGGAAGAGAAGTGATTGTCTCCAGAAAATATCCTTTTGATTGTCAATAGCAGAGACCTGGAGCCTCATTACAGTTCCCAGACTTGCATATCAGTGCCATACTTTGGCGAACATTGGTTTTTAACCATGCAAATAGCCTTTATATGAGCCAGCTCGGGTAGAGGGCTTGCTTATGATTTCTCTGGCCTGCTAACAACGGGGGAAACTCAATTGCCTGAATTGAATTGGTACTGAGAGGTTGATATGCAGAATGTAATAAGGGTTTGGGGCAACGTAGAATAATGAATCTTTCTTTGGCAATTAATTTTTTTCTGGCGGTGATTTGTAATAGATGTAGACTGAATAAATATCTTTTTTTATGCGTTATTGCTGGGGGGGGGGGGGATCGTAACGTTTATTTGTGGGGAAATTTCAGGAGACCGATCATTAGCTTTACGGGTGGATTTCAGGGTAGACCACGGACAGGGGCAAATTATTTTGATATGCAAATGAGTTTAATTGCTGGCCCTCACAGGTTAATGATGCACTGCGTTGTAGACGGCCTAGCACTACGCCGTAATAAGGTGACAGTCTCCTTCACACACAACCTGAATTTCATTGTGGATCATTGCTTTCTTGACAAGCAGGATAATTTTTTTCCTAGGGCTGTATGCAGGGGTGTGACCACATGGGCAATGGCTCTTGCTGAAAGCTGACTGGCCCCCTCACCTGTCACTCACCAAATGAAAACATATCATTGGCTAGTTATACGATTGGCCCTCTGGTATGAATTATGGCCCCTCATATGCCCCCCCCCCCCCACCTTAAAAAAGTCCTAGAACTGCTCTTGTGTGTTCTTTTACTCAGTGCATGACAAATTCATATGCCTGGGTATTCAGAGCATGTTGAGATTGTCACATGGGTAAATATGGATGTCTTACATCCATATGTGCAGTATGACTTTTACACACACACACACAGCAACACAACAGCAATTCTGAATGATCAGGCTGTTGGTTGGTAGGTGAGGAGTGACAGTGAGGGGGGTCTAGATAATAAGCTGCAGCTCTAGGGTAATGTAGGTCTGAACGTCGTCGCCATTAGCAACCCGGTAACTGCACTGTAGTGGCCTTGGGGACAGGTGACGTGGCGTTTATCTAAACAGCCCAAAGTCCGGCAGACACTGAAAGTGCCGCAATAGCAGGATGCCGCAGCTATCCAGAGCCACTTATTTAGTGCATTTTAACTGGACCATTTCAGGCTCAAGCACATATCCCCCTAGGTACAGTAGCAGAGCTGTTCGGGGGATTAGAAACAGCAGTATTCAGGTGACAGGGCTGAGCCCTTCACCACTACGCCATCTGCTGACCCAAAAAGGAATGCCCCATGAGCCCTGCAAGGAAAATCTTCGCTGAATACTACACCCCCAAAGGATATGAAAACAAACTCAGTTTGAAAATGTATCACATCTGCATGGGCTGTTTTGTTTTTTGTTTTTTTTTTCCCCTGTGGGTGGCGTGCCTAGAGAAGACTGGGGGCTCGGAATCCATATGCCAGTATCCCTGGCAGCCTCAGTCATTAATCCCCCCCGAGCTGCGGGGGAGGGTCATTGGGGCAGGTAAATAATTTCCTACCCCTTCCCATGCCTCAGTGACGTGAAGCCTGTGACGGGGGACCTGGCGATGATTTATTGATTATTTCCTCCCTGCCCGGGAATGGAAAAGCTGAAGTTCCCTCGTCCAATTAAATATAAATGGAAGTTCATAGGATCACATTTAAAATTCCAGACCAATTTCTTGTATTTTTTTGCCTGGCACCCCCTCCCGGCTGCATTCTGAAGCACCAGAGTACAGTTGAGTGAAAACCCCCTCATACCTATATTTACTAACAATGCTGTAATATCGATGACATCACTTGAGCAGAGCAGTAGGTGGCGGGGTGGTCAAGGTAGTACACATAGGATCAGGAGGCTTGTTTTAATCTGCATCAGTGTAAGTAGTGGTGAAGAGTATTTCATGTCAGGCACTTTGGAGAAGAATATGCTTAGTAAACACAAAGAGCTTGGCCTTGTTTGTGGTTTGAGCCTCACACCCACACCCGCACACACACACACACACACACAAACACCCACACACACACACACATACACACACACACACACACACACACACACACACTCTCACACACACACACACACACACACACACAAACTCACACACTCACAAACACACACACACAAACACTCACACACACACAGACACACAGACACACTTTCAAATGACAGAAGCTGCTACAGCAAGGATGTCAAAAGGCTTTTGGCTAGAGGAGAGTAACATGGTTCTCCAAAGCAGAAAATACAGCTCCACAGGCATTAGATGACCTGAGAGTTGGAACAGAGGTGGAGGATAGGAGATCCACGGCAAGCCCAGGGCCCCAGGTTTGCACTCCAGCTGGGCCTCAATGGGGAAACCGTGAGTGACTTAACAAGCTTCGAAAACGAGGTCCATTAAAGATGCCCTCTTAAGGAGAGGTGGATAGCGAAATGCAGTCACACAGGAAGCCCACTGCAGGCTCTTGTATGGCTCGAAACTTCTAATGGAAAGAACCACCAGGGCTGACCCAACCGCCACTGCTTAGTGATATTACACTGTCAGACTATGACTTATATAAGAAACTGACATAGACATATAGTGGCATGTATATACATGCAACTTGCAAATATATCCCTGTAATGGACTGGTGTCCCGCCCAGGGCGTCCTTTGCCTTCTGCCGTGTGCATCTTGGGATAGGCTGCAGGGTCTCTGTGACCATGGACTGGATAAATAGCTGAGTGGGGTCTATACACACACACATCTGCACTCAGCCAATCAGATCGCAGCGCCATAATGACGGCACCAGCTCCTTTCATCATAATAAATCCTCTGTTAGTGTTTTTTTTTTTTTCCACGCTATGTATTTTTGTAATCCCTCATAGAGGGGAAATTACAATTTAGCCCCCCCTACCTCCCGGCCAGTCCTCCTCGCCAGGACAAAATGTACAAAAAAAAAAAAAAACAGAAAGAGCAGCATCTTGACAGAGAGGAGCGTCATTTGCGACTGTCGTGCCTGTCAGGACGCGGATGGCTTTGCAGCACGGCAGTCGGCCTGCTGGTGATTTCCCCTAACGGGCAATGACTTTCTGTGCGTGGGGGGAAATTAATTGGCTGGCGGCACTGGCATGGATTGACGGCATGGATGCCGTTGGCCGGCGGAAGGAAGAGCGCGTCCGGCGAATGATAAAATATGCGGGCTTCAGAAAAACAGCCCTGTGCCTCCAATCGTGGAAGTAGGTTGCCCATAACGGACTGTGCTGTATAAACTGAGGTCGCGTGACAATGACGAGACTCTAAACTGACTGCTGAGGTCACATGATCACTGGCTGGGGTCATGTGAGGCCCTGGATTGGGCTGCTGTGAACAAAAATCCTGAATAATAATAAACCCATCATCAGAACTGCTCAATCCCAACTGGGCTCACTGGAGCCTATCCCAGGAACAATGAGTGTAGGCAGGAGCCAACTTAGAGTCGCCAATCCACCTATCCTACACACTTTTGCACTGGGGGAGGAAACTGGACCCCTCCAGTGGAAACCCACATGAACAAGGGGAGGGCATGCAAACTCCACACAGAAAGGTCCTATGCCTGACCTGGGGACTGAACCCAGGAGCTTTTTGCTGTGAGGCAGCAGCACTAACCACTGCACCACCGTGCTGCCATAGTGATGAGTACATTGGTTATTTATGTAGCACTTTTCATACATGAAATACAGATCAAAGTCCTTCAAATATCGGATTAAAATAAGAAAGAAAGACGGAGAAGCATTTTAAAAAACACTGTTAAGGTACAAGAAAGTGTAGAATGAAGGAATGAGAATCTATCGCTTAAGGCGTCTGGGAAGCATATTCTAGCTGAAGTGGTATTTTTTTAAAGGGACAGGAGCTCCCTTTAAGGACAAATGATCGTGTGGATTCTGTACTCATGGCTGAAAAACGCATTTTTGTTTATACTCGTGATTGAAGGAGGATTTGTAACCTTCTGTGTTTATACTCACAGCTGAAATAGTGCTTGCGTTTTGCTCACGGTTGAAAGCGTCATCGCGTTTCTGTGCGGCTTGATATAAGGGCCTTTCTGTGGCTGAACAATCCTCCCATTTCCGGTGGCTGGTTCTCAGTCTACTCTGACTGAACCCTGGGCTCTGTCGGGCTGGCTGGGTTTGCTGGAGAGCAGCGGAATGCGGAAGGAACCAGCTGTTCCTGCTATCCGTTGTGCTCGTGGTCTTTGTGTTTACAATCCTGACTGAATAAGACTGTACTGAAGTCTGTCTGCATACGGAAATTCATCTCCCCTCATATCCCTGAGGGGCCTGATCCTAGTACCTTAGTGTCTACTTAAACCAACCAACCATCAATCAATCCATCTTCCAGCCACTTATCCAGCATCATGCAATAAAAAAAAATATTCTTCAGTGTTTGTATTCAAAGCTGATATATAGGGTATGTGGCTGGTATGTGATTTCCTCTGTGCTTTTGTTCAGACAGTTGCTGGTTAGAATCCCCCCACCCCAACAGAAATAAAACATCACTGTTAGGTCCTTGAACAAGGCCCCAAATCCCCAAAATGCTGCCAAGGTGGCAGATAAATGAGTGACCCCAATCTTCTATGTCACTTTAAAGGAGAACGATGAATATGGCAAAATGAAGAATCCCACCTCTACTTCTGCAAATGGAAAATAAAAGCCTTGTTTATAGATAAATGAAGGTGGGAGGCTGTGTACAGAGAAAATTAAACTATAACAAGTTGTGGACACCATCACCATTCCACAGAACATTCACACTGGCGAAAACGCGATTTCATCAAGGAAAGAAGAACCTGTCCGAAAATTTATGGGGAAATATATTGCACGTATTAGATTATTCAGCACATTTTACCACCGTGATTGACATTTATGCAGGGCCATAGAATATATATGATATTATAAAGGAATATTATATACATTATATATTATATTTCAGTCCCCTTGACCTTCTGCCGCTCCGGCAGGGAGAGCCAAAATCGAGTTTCTAGTGAGCAGTGCAGGTTTAGAGGTTGTGACAAGTAAATGACCTTTTTTTTCTACGTCTGGGCTCTGACTCAGTCTAAGGTGCGTGCTGATTGGTTGAGGCTCACACAGACCTTTATACCGTCATTCTCTTTGTTTTCCATATAGATTCCCTGTCTACTAGTAGTATTTACATTTATTTGACCAATGAACAGATATTTTAAGATATATTATCTATTAATTTGATATATTGATATTTATGTTTAACATTTGTTTTTGTGATTGTCGTTTGGATTACTTTAAATCTCTAAATTTATCAACTTAACGTTAATAGCTAGATAGCTAACTAACTAACATCATTGTTACTTGTGAATATAAAATGAGATTTGTTCGTATCTTGTTGACACTGACGTATTTGTCTCACTGCGAACAATCCATGCAAGTCCATTTAAAACATGAAACAGTTCATTGATGTCTGTGTAAAAATAGGTGTCTATTTGTGGCGCTAAGGGTGACTCATCTGGGTTTATTTTGTAAAGTAGTTTCTGAGAACATGTTTTTTCATGCTCTTGAAAAAATGGATTTTTGGAGATTGTTGCTGTCCAATGAAAATCACCTATGTGCCAGTGGGCGTGGCTTCATCGCAGTCTGGTGATATGACAGCAGGGGGCGTGAGAGGCACCCGGTAACTCCAGAGCTGCACACGGTTTCTTAATGTGGACACAAGACAAGCATTAGTGTAGCTCGCAGCTAACAGCAGGAGCGCTCGCACTGGGAAGGTGTCCCTGTGGCCCTCTGTAACCTCGGTGGTATTTTCTTCCTAAATAAAACCACACTCGATCCCTCCAGTCGTTGCCAATGTAGTGATGAGGAAATGCAGACAATTAAATGTCTTCAGCCATTTTCATGCCGGCGTCTTTCTGGTAATTGCATTATTTCCTCATGGAAAAGTCTGCTGGATGGGTTTATAGTTTTAGGTTGAATAAAGAAGTGGAAGTTAAAAAAAAAAACACTAATTAAAAAATTTAATTACAGCTTGAAAACTTAGAAACAACCAGGCATCCTGTACAGCAGACCAGCAGTATGTTTTCCAGCTGAAGGACAATCAGAGGCGGGGCCTCCACCACGTGGGGTGTCGTTACCTGGGCGACCGTCTCCTGGGCGACCGTCTCCCTGCCCTTATTTCCCAGGAGATGGCGAGTGAGGGCGGAGCCCGGAAGCCGAGGCAGATCCAGACCCCGTTGGCAGCAGGTGCGACGTATGAAGTTTGGGGATTGATGAGCTCTGGATGTTTGGCAGCGAGCAAAGCCGAACAAAAAATAAAATAAAAAAAACATCCATTATTCATTAAAAGTCTTCGTTGTAAATTCATGCGGTTTGCATACATTTTTGGCTGAAAGCTTCATGTTGTTTCTCTACATAAATTACCTAATGGCTCTGCAGTCTTGCTGTTTTCTTATTCCTGACGTAGACATGTTTTGTATTCTAAATGCTCAGACTGATTATTCTGACACGGACAGGTGCTTCCTAAAAGAATCAACACAGCTGGAATGTTTTGACCACCGGCTGCTATTTATACAAACCACCGCTAGGGGGCGTTGGAGAGGCCTTGGTGCCTGTCAGGTAGAATATCACTGTATTAGCACCTTAAATTAAATTTGTCCTTGTATATAAAACGAGAGGATTAGTCAGGGGATTTACTGGGGTGTGTTTTGTCCTCACAGCCTGGTGCTCTGGAGGATGTGGCCGGTGAGAAGCGATCTTTTAGGGCCAGGCAGGAGTGATTTTGACTGCTAGTCAAACTACACAATTAGAACCGGAACCAGAGGCACCGTGGACCCAGTGTTTAAGCGGCATGGTGTTTGATGTGTCACCAGGCGAGACCGTATGCGGGAAAGGAGGCACCGACATGGTGTCACCTGTAGGGGGCACCAGACATGTGCCAAAGCACATGCACATGCTCGTCGCCATGGTTATAAGGGCCACTCCGGGGCGGGGGGCCTCCTTCCTCCTGCTCATTCCCGCATTCCAGCGGGAGCCTCCGCATCCAGATAAAACTTTCTGCTGGGGCCCCCATAATCACCCCCACTGCGTTCATGCGCTAAACCCACCTACAAACTGGCTTTCCTTTCATAAAAACACATGTTACAGGTGAAGCTCTTTTTGCCGGCCCGTTCAAAGTCCACCGCGACGGGACGTTATTTATCCGCGCATGACTCCCAGCGAGCAGGTAGGGGGCGCTCTTGCCCCCGCACGGAGCTGCTCGAGCCCATGGTTCTGGTGAGGGCAGCCGCTGTCTGGTTCTGCCTGCCACTTACCATTATGGAGATGGATTGTGGTATTGACCCAAACTGCAGCTGGGCAGCCTGGGATGGGGGGGTGTGTATCAAGAAGTGATCCAGGCCTCACCCCCCTCCCCATATAAATGCTGACTCACTGTAAAAATCTGCAAATCGCCCCCCCCCCCCCCGCTGTAAATGAAGTTGGCACTGCGTATGGATGAGAGTGGAGGAAGAGTAACCTGGCTGTTCTGCTGGGTCCGTAGGGGCCGGGCCCTCGTCAGTAACCGTGGAGACGGGATAATGGGATATGAATGACTAATCACCGCGTCCCGGTGACACGCGAGACGGTGGGGGCTCATAAATAATGGAAGGTTCCGGACAGAAATCCATTGTGGGGGGATGGCGGTGGCCATCAATCGCCGTCGCCTGATTCTTTGCGGCTTTTTTTCTGCAGGAGGTCGACCGTGCTGATTAAGGCGGCCGCAGGCCAAGCCAGCATCCAGGCTGCAGGCCTCATAAACAAATTCATTCGACCTCCACGCCCACAAAACTCTGTTTTCACTTCCTTCCCTTCATCCCTCCTTCCCTCCCTCTCTCTCCAGTGCCCCTGTCCCAGGATAGAAAGGTCAGGTCATTAATCTGCCCTGGTACAAAAAACGGCACCATATCCATCTCTATCCGCCGCTGCCGCTACCCGCCGGGACAGGGGGGATTACAGGGATGGGGGGAGTGGGGTGGATTGTGGCCTCTGGACACCCCAGAGAGAATTAACTTCAACTGACTTCCATGGAGAATGTCCACAGTAAAGAGTCAGAGACAGGCCGTATGCACTGGCGATGTCGCTATGGAAACATGAAAGGACGGTGATGCCGTAAAACTCAGGGAATATTGAAAAAAATGAAATATTTTATACATATAAAATTAACAATATGAATAAGGCAGAAGTACATGTGATGATGAGTGTTTGAGAGCTATGAGCCACATCCAAAAGCACGATCTCACCTGACTCCGGTTGCTATGGGGATACATCCGGATGTCGATTTAGGGACACATGACATTCTCCTCTGAGCAAATGTTTGTAAGCACCCCCCTCCCCCTCCCCCTCCCCCACCC
>JAODLC010000085.1:22641399-22660164 GCA_026781145.1 Hippopotamyrus pictus | reverse complement strand
CCCCAAAAATACTCCCTAAGGAAGCCATCCTCTGACTGGTGGATCAGAGGGCCAGCACCCATAGCACCCACAGGCTGAAAATGACATCAGGCATCCCAGCATGCCCCTGGGCCCACCCTACTGCAGGTGCCCTGGCATAATGATCCATCTGCCCTCTCACATAATGCCCTCTTCCATGCCCCAGACCCCAGGAGTCAGGTCTAATAGCGGTATGCCCCGTAGCACAGAAGGTCAGAAGATGTCCGTGAGGCTTTCAGAGTGGTTCTGTCTGTTCATCCCCATCTTTGGAGACATTTGTGTGCAGAGGCAGTACCAGAAGACTCAGAGAGAGAGTGAGAGAGGTTCCAGAAATGGGGATCTGACTGACAACAGGCCAGTGAGGAACCTAATGATGGGTTTTTCACTGTTTTTTTTTTTATGTTGGGCATTCGTCCTGCCCTACATGTGAACCAGGAGAGTCAAAGCATTTAGTTAAAGTTAAACTTTACAGCATCAAATCCAGGGAAGTCTACTTAACCCATTTAAATATAAAATCAGTGTGAAGCCATAAAAACTGTAAGATACTCTAGGTTAACATTTCAAGTGAGTAAATACCGAAACATCATCCAGCGCACTCTCTCTGTGCGTTCGAGTGCGCCACGATGTGTTAACCTTGAAATCTCGAAATGCTGTCAGCTGCACGTTTGAGTGTCATTAGCAGGCTGATTTAACGCATGGAAATGCAAGCCGATTCTCACGGACCAGCAGCGGGACCTGGAATCGGGCAGCTAAGCTTGCTGTAATTCACATTTCTCTTACCTGACATTTTTCGTTGGAGGGCTCCGAGTTGAATGCACACCCTTTCACTCAGTTTGACAAAGGTAGGGCACCCTGATTCATTCGACAGAGAAGCTAGGGCTCAGCAAAGGCATGGCACGGACCGTGAGGTGGACGGCACCACCAGGACCAAACACCACCAGGAGGGCAACCCAGTTCCTCACTAGGTGAGTGTTGATTAGCAGATGCCTGGTATGAACCATCCTGTTAATGCACCCTCAACAGTGGGCTGGAAACACACTGTTGCTGTCCCCATCTTAGCAGTCTTGCAACGCTTGGAACCTGAGCTATATATCCGCGGGCAGCAGGTGGCGTACTGATTAGGGACACAGGTTTCCACACTTATTCAAGTCCCGTGAGGCACCCAGCTGTAATCAGACACTTGTGGCTACATTTATGCACCCAGCCGGTATAAAATGGTAGGAACAGGAAGTGGGTAAAGGGGACAGTTACAGAGCTAAAAGTGAACGTCTGACTCATCGCTGTCCCCTCTGGGGCTGGCTATGGTCGCCCGCAAAAAGCCATCGATCTGGGCTGACGTAAAGTAGCGTCCCCGATGGTCGGTGGCAGCAAGTAAAGGCTACAGAGCACGCAGCCGCGATGAATAAGCAGGCCTGTTAAATAGAGCCGCATCCCCTCAGACGGCGCGTCTCTGGACAGCAGCCAGCGGCTGTTCCGGGGATGCAGTGGAGAATCACGCGCCTCAGCAAAAGAAAAGGAAAACACGATTTACTTTGCGAAAATGCCAGTACACTCAGACGACGGCGTCTGCTTATGAGCGCCTGCAAGGCACAAGCCCCGAGATTTAATCAGGGAATTAGCAGTCAGCTCCACCCCCCTCCAATACATCTCCTTTCATTCAGACGTATGGCTGCTGTGCACCTGGAAAAGCCCCCCCACTCTTTAAGCATCCCGGCGCTGAAGCAGAATAAACAGATTCCAGCTGGTATTTTCAGTATAAAGGGACAGGTGTGACTCGGTCCAATCAGGGAGCAGCTGCGAAATCCCAGGTGAAACCGCTTATTCTTTTTGGGCACATTTATCTATAGCCCAGGGTTCGAATGGATGGATCGCAGCTGCCTTCCGACACTGAATGTGAATAGTTAAAGCATCACAGAACATTGGATAGATGGAATAGCGGACTCTAAACGTGAGAATGTCGGGGCGGCGTGGTGGCAGGATCGCCGCGCCGCTCTTCCGCAGAGGAAGACGTTTCTGCCGCCACTGTCTCTGGGTCCCCTGTCCGATACGCTGATCAAACAAACGGTTTGGATAGATTTTTTTTTAAATGGGGGGGTAATATCATTCTTCTCATACAGCCGAGCGGGGAAGGTGAGGGCTTAGACTCCTCGCCCGCCGGCAGGCCTCTGTTTGAGATAAAGAAGCGCATTTGTGCGAGACACAATGGGTTCGGTTATCACAGGACTACAGAAGGTGCTATCTCAAGAGCGTAGCAGGAACTAATGGAGGAATCGCACTTGTCGGGCAAGGAGACATGTGTGGCAATATAAATAAGTAACCGCATAAATAGCCAAACGGATTCGGATCCGCTGTTATTCTCACCCAAATTGAATTAATTCAATAGCCGGCTTCCGATGTCGACGCTCGTAGACATCTTGCTGCCTTTTCTCGGCTTATTGCGGACGGGCAGCGAAGGAGGAAACGTGGCGTTCCCGGGCTCTATGAATGTCACTCCTTTATTCTCCTACAGTATGCATCCTGCCACAGGACTCATTTCCCAGGGTGTCGTTTTCGCCGCGCCAGGAAGATCTCACCGCAAAAGACTATTAAAAATGTTTTTATTATGTTTTGTGTCAGCTCAGAATTGCCGCTGCTTGTAGGCGGAACCCCAGGGGTGCTCAGCAGGAGGCGGTGCTGAGCCTGGATTGTCAAGCGAACGGGAGGAGCTTCGGTTTTGGATGGAGGCAGCAGGTCGTGAGAGCAGCAGAAAGCAGTCTGTCTTTTGCTTTCGCGGGGCAGTGCCTTCCGGGCCCATAGGACAGGAAGCCAGACCTGTTTCTTGCGGCAGTATTAATCAGCCGGCGGCGCTGACTGTTTATTTATGCCGTCGCTGTCGGCTCGTCATGCCTGGACGCATTCTCATGCAGCGGTCCGAAATGAGGCAGTGCTGATTATATTTCAACACTTAAGATTTCTTTATATAAATTAGAGAATGATAAAAAAAACAGGACCCGTTGTATCATACAATAAACGTCTTTCTCAGAGATCCCCCGTATTGCCCAATTTACATTTTGCTGCAACGCATTATCCGATAAGTATTTTACGCAATTACAAAAGAAGAAACGAAGAAAAGAACGTAAACAAATGCAGGCTGGATTATGCATAGGAAGTCTAATGAATTTTAAATTTAGGCTTAAATCACGGGACGAGTGTGATTGGATAGGAATGAATACAAATAGCAAGTCCCCACGGTGTTCCAGTAGGCCTATGTCTCGGTGGAGGTTAGGGCGTTATGTAACTTAGGAGATATAAAACAGGATGCAAAGTCCAGTACGAGGATAGAGTTTGGTTCGTCCTTGAGTTTAGAAATAAATGTATTTGAGTGACGTGTTACAGCCAAATAGTAGCCCCTTAATAAATGTCCAGTAGCGATAAGATGTGTGGTATCTATTTTATTTTTAAAATGCGCTCAATATAAAACGTACGTACGTATGCCTTCTGAATTTGTCTGCTTGCTGCATTCAGTCAGACGCAGCACGGAGGGCAGGCACTCAAACCCCCATTATACGCGCAACCCAGCTTTCGGAAAGAATCGGTTTAAATGTCTGGTGTCTGAAAAGGTGGTATCCCAAAACATGACGCTGGTGACTTCGCCAGGAACTCGGTGCATGCGGAGCGGAGCAGGAAGAGTCTGGCAGAGAGAGACTGCAGTCTAATATCTGCTGTTGCTTAAAGTGCTCTGGCGATGCAAGCATGTCTTTATGCCAGGAAGACTTCTGAATTTGAATCTAGAGGAGAATGAGACTGCATTATTTCAAATTGGGACACTACTGAGGACCTGCCAGTGTACTCAGCTGTTGAAAGGTTAAGTAAGCACTATAGACGCGTCTTTCCCCACAAGGATGCACTCCTGTTTTAACACGGTCACTGACACGACACGGAGTTTCACACCCCACGGCTGGCACAGTCCCACGGAAAGAGCGCAGCCAGATTACGAACTCAGACTGGCGCAGCTTTCAGAATACGCTGCGCATTTTTCTGCATCTGGAACAAAGTGTTTGCCGGGGACCTGGGGGCTCAGGCAATTAATCACGACGCGGATTTTATTCCTTCTCCATGCCAGTTAAATGGTGTGCAAATGTACGTCCCGGGATCCGAAAAAGGAGTGCGTTTTCAGACAAATGGCCTAGTGTTTCAATCAGATAATGTCTCCATTATTTATCAGCTGAAGTGCGATTTAAGCGTATTAGGGGGTGTTTATGCGTGCGAGTACACGGAGCTGAGCTGCGATAGGGACTTAGGCGCTTAATTAGCTCCTTGCTCGGCGCTGACAGGAGCAGCGCTGACATCGGCATTCCCCTATACGGCCCGCACATCCTTTCAGCAGAAAGAGAAAGTGAGACAAAGGTGTTGAAAAGATGTGTGAGGATGCATGCGGGCTTTGTGGAGCGCATCTCGGGCGTCGCATCTGCCTGACAGCTTTATTAACGAGAGACGGGGAGCGGGCTTTCATTTAAACTGAATGACTGTGTCGAATGAAATTTGGGCCCGGAATAGGATGATGGTTTCTGGTTATATGCTAAGTGGAAATGCATTAAGTATTAATTATATTTTATTATTATTAGAGCGGAGGGTTTTGCCAGCAGCAGTGCTTGTTTGTGTTGTATTAGAGCGCCCTCCAGTGGTGAATATATTTTCTCCGTTTTATTCGTGTGTTTTTTTTTCTTTGAACTAGCTTATCGAATAATTAATAACGTCCTCAGCGGACCTCGGTAGATATACTATAGTAAAACAAAATATGAGTGTTGGTTAACCGAGCGGTGATTTATGCAATCGCTAATTTTTCTATTAGTGTTAGTATTTTTTGTTTGTTTGCTGGGATTACTTAACTGGGAAACTAACGGTACAAATCACGACCTTCATGTTCCAGATTATACTCCCATGATTTCATCTGAAGGATACAAGTAATTTTCTATTCAGATGTAACTGCTGCTCCACTCTTGTACCAGTTCAGTACACCTAGGAGCGGATCTATCGGCTTGCGGGAGGACAAGGCGTGCAAACGTGTGAGCAGAAACAACGTAAAGGCGGTAAATAGGGGGCACATGTACATATACTGTGCGCCACCAACACTAACAGCCACACGGTACGACACTTAAAATGTGTCAGATTGCGACACTGCTTTCTAAACCCACCGTATTGCATGTGGGCCCGGATGCATGCACCAATTCCCTTCTCAGAAACTCACTTACCCGGCTCAATTTCTAATCTGCCTAGTGTTATTTATTTGATTTCCTGTATCATACTTGCATCGTGACCCATATAACACAGGTGTCAGCGCGTACAGCTGATTTAAGCAACCCGTAGATGCAGCAAGGAACCTGCTGCGGGATGTCAACCTGCCGCTTTCTGACTTCTGGGTAAAAAAAAAACTTACCGTGAGTAAAAATGAGAAACTCAGCGGTGTAAGACTCGGCGAATAGAAGTCAGTCAACGTTAAAATAACACGACGACACTTCCGTCTGGGCTATCTTAGTAATTAAACGCGCCGCGCAGAGAGCCGTGTTAATTAGGCGCAGACTTTCCACCCTTCAAGTTTAAACTGGAAAACATTTCAGCTATTTGTTTCAGTGATTTCACTGTTCACATGATGTTAATTAATACTTTACGGCTTCAGCGGGCTAATCTTTCAGGCTGATGATACAAATAGGCCTATGGCCACTCTGGCTTGGAGAAAGATGCGTGAACACATTACATTTCAGAAAGTGTCGATATTTCTCTGACTTACTCATCCAGCGTGACCCTGGCTGTGTGCTCATCTGATTAAGCCCGATAGCCTGAAAAGCATTTTGATTTCACGGGGGGCTGGGCTTTCATTTCCACGCTATTTTAGCTTCGGCCGCAGAGGTATCTGACGTGCTGTTGAGGAGCGATTCGACTCGATACGTATATATATGGGTTATTTTATGGTATTTGTCCCTTTAATGACAGGAAAACAGATGATGTTCCCGTCAAGAAAAATTTATGTCTGTTTATAGCGAGCGAGACGAAAAGTATAAACCTCTTCTAGTTCACTTCTTTTCGCGATCTTCCCCCAGTCCGTGCTGGAACTTGCAGATAAACTTACAAGCCAGTTTTACTTTTTGTCACTAGTCTATCTTTTAATTTATCCCGGGACTCAGGGCAAGAAATCACTCTGCTGTCTGGTCCTGCCCCTCATTTTTTATTCGGGGTGCTGTTGGATCGCTTAACACCTTCAATTTGTAACATTGTCAGGACAAGGTGCAGAGAAGGTGGGACATACAGGGGTTGGACAATGAAACTGAAACTGTGGTGTTTGAGATTTCACACCTATATATGCGCGGCCTGGTGGCCAGGCTTCACTGACTGCATGTTCCAACAGTAAGGGCAGAGTGTGAAGGCTGAGTTAGCAGAGCAAATAGCACAGCTGTACATAAAATACTGCAATCCACACTACATAAAGTGAGACATATCAGAGTTTAAAAGAGGACAAAATCTTGGTATGTGTCTCGGTGCATCTGTGACCAGGACAGCAAGTCTGTGGTGTATGGAGAGCCAAGGTATCCAGGGTAATGTTGGCATGCCGCCACAAAAGGATAAACCACATCCCACAAGAGGATGCTTTCTGGAAGGGAGGTCTGGGCACTAACCCAGATTGTCAAGAGATCATATCATTGAGCCACTTTGAGGAGTTTTGGATGAGCAAAATACCTGTATTCCATTGATCTCACTGTTTATTTCAGCTGAATTCCTGTTCAAGTGTAGATGTCTGTGTCTCTATAAAGAAACCCAGGGTGCTCTGGTTCATATTCTTCGCTGAACACATATCTGTGAGTCTGGCTGCTCATCTCTCATCTATCTTCTGTGGCACATTAATTTCAGACAGCTGACAGCAGAGTGTACGGGCATTAGGCACAAGGAAAGCTGAATAGCATTTTCATTATTGGCTATTTTACTGGATAAAAGGCATTTCACCAGCAATGGGGTATAAACAGTCAGCTTCCCCAATTGCCAAGATTTCTCCATCTCTCTTATCCAAAATGTCATTTCAGGACTTGTCAAGCATCTTAGAGAGGTCATTATTCATCATTATTTACGTTCACAAAGAACCAGAATCATCTCACATGCCTTTTAGAGATGTGCCGGGGGGGGGGGGGGGGGCTGAATTCTGACTTCCCTTTTTGGTAACCAAGATCACGCAAAATTTTTGACTCGACTGGGATTAAAAATTGGTCTTGGACTTGGGGTCCCCTGCCATGAATTTTGCTCCACAATTTTTACTGATCACCAACAATCTGTCACATCTCGAGGATACACAGAGTGAGGAACCACGAACTGGAGTCCAGAATCAGGGAACGAGGGGTTTATTAGGTAAGTGATCCTAACACCGAACATTAAACCACACACGACGTTAATGACAGGACTGGGGAAACATACTCTGACGTGGACTTAAATACACTGAACTAATCGGAAATAACGCAAAACTGCTGGTGAACATGGGGAATCCACACAGGGTAGATGAGGGGGCGTAGCACACGGGAGGATCGGCCACCATCCCTGATTGAGTGCCTGTCCCTCTAAGTCGTTGCACAGCCCTTCTGTTATATGATCTGCTCTATAACATTGATAAAAGCAATATACACTCACTGGCCTCTATATTAGGTACACCTTGTTAGCACTGGGTTGGACCCCCTTTTGCCTTCCGAACTGCCTTAATTCTTCATGGCATAGATTCAGCAAGGTGCATGAAACACTTCTCTGAGACTTTGGTCCATGACATGATAGCGTCATGCGGTTGCTGCAGATTTGTCTACTGCATCTTCATGATGCAAATCTCCCGTTCCACCACGTTCCATAGGTGCTTTATTTGATTGAGATCCGGTGTCTGTGGAGCACATTTCAGTGCAGTGATCTCACTGTCATGTTCAAGAAATCAGTCTGAGATGATATGGTGTGTTATCCTGCAGGAAGTAGCCATTAGAAGCTGGGTACACTGTGGTCATAAAGGGAGGGACACAGTCAGTTGCAGTACTCAGGTAGGTATTTAAATGATGCTCAGTTGGTACTAAGGAGCCCAAAGAATGGCAAGAAAATATCCCCACACCACCAGCAGCCTGAATTGTTTATACAAGACAGGATGTATCAATGCTTTCATGTTGTTTACACCAAATTCTGACTCTACCATGTGAACGTTACGGCAGAAATCAAAATTCATTTTCCAATCTTCTGTCATCCTATTCTGGTGATCTCGTGCCCAATGTAGCCTAAGTGTCCTGTTCTTAGCTGACAGGAGTGGCACCTGGTGTGATCTGCTGCTGTAGCTCATCTGCTTCAAGGTTCGATCATCATTAGAGATGCTCTCCTGCGTACCTTGGTTGTAACAAGTGGTATTTTGAGTCACTGTTTCCGTTCTATCAGCTTGAACCAGCCTGGCCATTCTCCTCTGACCTCTGCCATCAACGCCATCATCATTTTTGCCCAGAGAACCACCACTCATTGGATGTTTTCTTTTTCCTTTTAGGCTGATTCTCAGTAAATCCCACAGACTGTTGTGCATCAAAGTCATTTTGCCTAGTGCTGCTGGCATAGAATTGGCTGATTAGATATTTGCTTGAAAAAGCAGTTGAAGAGGTGTGCCTAATAAAGTGGCCAGTGATGTAGCGTAACATATTTAAAATGACCTGTAGGTGTTGGTCACTGTGTGTGTTTCCTGCCTTCCTTGTGACCTTTTCATGTCGGTCAGTTTGGGAGGGAGGTGGGAAGCATCTGTAAAAGCCCAGTCCGTTACGGAGGAGCTGATGCGTTGGCTCCGCCTTTCTGCCTTAGCCAGTGGCAAATATAGGATCTTTTTAAGGTGGGGGCATAAGAGTGGCCATAATTCAGAGGGGGAGGGGCAACCTTATCATTAGCCAGTCATATGCTTTGAATCGGTGAGCGACAGGTGAGGGGGCACTTATATGTGAAGACAATGCATGCTGGACCATTTCTGACATTGCCCAGGCAAAGCCTATTAGCCAGATAGCACCGTTTTAGTAAGATATGCCTTCGTATTTCTGCACATCAAGGTGTCAGAATTTTGATTAGGGCCGAAGTGTGAAGGATTATACTTGTGCATAATAGGACTTAGCAGAGAGGTAAAGAGCCCTGACCTCAAGTAAAGAATTAAAGGGTCGATGGAGATCCCTTATAAAGCAGAGGCAGACCAAGGCAAGGTCAAGTGCTGATGTTTTACATAAACACGGACTACCTTTTTAATTCAGCACGTGAACTGCGACTTGTGGATGTGGTTTCAAGGTCCGCGCACTGCTTACTTCTATCCACCAGATGTCACTCACTCCCCATCTGAGCAGGGACATCCAGCAGCACGGAACCACCTGCATTTCACTTCCTTTAGTCTATATAGCGATGTAACGATAATTCAGTCATCATAGGCGTAGATAGGGGGGGGGTGGAGAGACGACATGACCTCGTGTCATAACCAACACTTAATCAATAAACGACTATCGGAAATAGTGGAATTTAATTGTTTTCATATAGATTATCTTATTTGATTGTGCAAACTGCAACCAGCTTGGTTACTTAACAGCACAGCACAAATAGCAACGCTGATAACACCTGTAATATTTGAGTCCGTCACAATTCTCATCCGACTGTGTTTGATGTTAGGGCGTAAGAATGAGTAAGAAGCCCGTCAAAAAAAGGGGGGGCATTCCTGGCATTTATTTGGGATACACCATAAAGTAAATTACTCTCTTATCAGAAACTGAGAATCCTTTAGTTCATTAAACATTGCTGTCAGAAAGTCCCATTTATATATAGATCTTCTAGCTGCTTTGTGTGTTGTGTTTGCGCTGGTGATTCTTTCCGGATAGGATGTGTTTGTGAGAGACAGGGTGCAGGACTGTGACAGGGGCATCATAGTGGATCCTGAGGTGACGTCATTTTTCCAGAGTGAATGGCCTGACATTCGTGGCAGAATCTTGCGATTTGTGCATAATTTTAATAATACCCTGAAATTCTGCATACATAATTCGGGGCATTATCGGACTTAAATTGTCATGTTAGTGAAGGTGGATATCAGTAAAAATGGAAAGACGAATATCACTTTAAATATGGTAACGGCAGTATTTCACGAATAAAAAAGGAAAAAAAAAAACTGTTAATATGCAACCTACGCCCCTGTCAGTCATGATAATAAACTGTGTTTCTGTCAGTACTGTATAGCCAAGATGCATTGCTTTGGATTTGTGTTCCCTGCAGCATTTGGCAAAGATTCATCCTGGGGAAATCCTGTTTTTAAACTGGGGACCGTACAAGCTCATTTCAAATGGCTTTAAGACAGGTGAATGGGTCTGCTGGATTAGATACTGGGCCAGTAGAGTTGTACATATTATGGCTACATAAGTACTGCAGGCCAGTTCAGAAATCCATTTAAAGCCAAGTGGAATTCCTACAGGAAACTACACTGGAAAATTAACCAGATACAATTACCTTTCCAAAGTAGCAGTAGTAGGCAACTATGGACCAGTATGGTCAGTCACAGTGGCAGTAGATCTTGTCAAATGGCCTCTGTCTCTATATCAGTTCAGGTTATTTCCTGTCACACCCTGCCTGTACCGCCCTCATGTGGACCACGCCTACCTCGTTAACCCCGTGCGGAAGCCTTCCGTTTACCTGTTGTGTTGCATTTCCTGCTTGTAGTCCTGTGTATATTAGTCCGCGTTCAAGTCTGTCTCCCGAGGTCTGTCATTCTGTTACGATCGGTTTGCAGGGAAGCAGGCGAAGGAAGCCGTAAATACTAGAGAACGGTTTATTCGGGGGAAACATGTAACGTTAATGACAGACCGGCGGGATGCTGCTCTCCATCAGAGGGTTCAGCTCAATTACTTTCTAATTAGAGGGCAAAAAGATGATAGATAGATAGATAGAAAGATAGATAGAAAGAGAGAGAGCGAGAGAGAGAGAGATCTGGAAGCTGGTTGAAATAATGCCAAGAGTCAATGCTGCCATAAAAGCAAAGACCATCTTTCCAAATACAGCTGAATTACTTTCTAAATAGAGGGCAAAAAGATAGATAGATAGATAGATAGATAGATAGATAGATAGATAGATAGAATGCTGCCAGTGAAGCAAAAGTTTGAAAAGTCAAAGATTTAAAACATTTTGAGATGTGGAACACTTTTCTTGGCTGTTGCAATATCACTTCATTGCATCAGGGACTTTTAATATAACATGAATAACTTAAGTAAAATAAATACAAATGCATTAAAAGCAGGTGTGTCCGGATTTTTGATTGGTAATGTACTTTACTAATCCTGAAGGACATTGCAAGTTCGCAGTCGCACCGCAACACAGTACAAAGACATTCAGGCAGTAAAAAAATCCGATTGACAGAGACGGTACCCATAATCCCTCTGGTCAGGAATACACTACGTGGTTAGCACTGCTTACCTCATTTACCCCCCTACAAGGCTGGATAATCCATCAAATTCAAGATCAGTATTACTTGGAGGGAAAACAATAGTGTCATATTTCCTTTCATCTTGTTTTTTTTTTTCTTTCTCCTATTCTCCTTTCTGCAGTCGTGATTAATATGCAGGAATGAGTCACTCCAGATCTCGCAGAGCTAATGGCTCTAACTACCCAGGTGCCGACGAACACCTGCTTTTCGCCCATATTAAGGAGTAGCTGCAAGGTGTTGACAAACAACGCACTGGCGCGTCTCCATACACCTACCCAGCCCCCATCACAAAGCAGTTACACGTTTATATTTAAGTGCTATGGCAGTGATGAAGTTATATCCCAGTTATATTCGTTTTATGAAGTAATGCCCCTTTGTTTATAATTCACCATTATACTGATTCCTGCTGATTTCCTGTGGTAGAGACAGTTCATCGTAGGGCATACACGTTATGCATACAGTTTGGGCAATTTAGAGTCCAGAGGTGGCAAGTCCAGGTTCAGAAAGTACAAATCCAGACCAAGGGTTTGTTTCAACCAAATAGTTGAGCAGTTGGTTGAAACAAAATATTGGTCTGGATTTGTACTTTCTGAACCTGCACTTGTCACCTCTGTATAGTGTGCTAAAAGGGTATTTGGACTGCGACAGAAAATTGGAGTACTCGGAGGAAACTAACCGCAAACGAGTTAAAACATGCAACCTCCAGGGCGAGATGCGATTCGATTTCATAGCCCTAGCTGGAGGGGTGAGGTGTGTGATGATATAGTCCGAAATGCTGTGCGCGTACGATAAATGTAGTATATGGGTATAAGGCCGCTTAATTAGTTACACTGACGAGAGACTGAAAATGGGCATCAAATATAAGATGCGTGAGTTATCAAAAGATACTGACCGAAATTCGCACTAAGAGTCCCCGGAAAACCCATGAGAATATGATAAAGACCAGGCAATCCGACTGTTCTACAAACCAGGCAATATCAGTCATTGTTGTTGGATTTTTAACTGGTATGTTTTCCCCCGCTGCATATCATATTACGTGAAATGAGGACAGATTGGACTCGGAAACCATCATCTGTAATAATTTTGTGTCACCAGTAGATGGCAATATCAACAAGTGCAATATTATTTTAAATATCTGTTTGAATGTATTATTTATATTTAAAAAATAAGGCCTTTTAAGATCTAATAAGGTATCCGTGCACCCACATGCATCCCAAATATTCAAAGAAGGAAACTCATTGGAACACCAGATATTTAGTAAAATGAACTTCGTTTGAGGATCGCCTTGTTTTCCTTTTCCGGATATTTATGCATCTGGAGTTTCCCATTCAGCACTGCATACGATCCAGCCTGTCGCCATGGCTACGTGTCTGCATACTCTTAATGGCTGTGCTAATAAGAACGGCCCGAAATAGGCCCAACCAGTGGACGGTGTCAGAATTTCAATCAACTCAACTATGCAAGTGAAGGAGCTCATTTTGACATTTTAAATTACTTTGGCCGATTTGTGAACCCTGTTGCTGTCGCTTGTCTCTTTTAAGCTCTGCCCACTAGGATACGTTCCAAACTTTTCAAATTAATGCCAGATATTAGCAGGAAACCAGTATTTGTACCAGAATATCCAATTTCTTCTCCACATGAGCCCAATGTTGATTAAACTGAAATATAGGCCAAACAAATATAGGTGATTTAAGGTTACCAGTAGCAGAGTTACTGGGTTTTATTAGTAGGCTTAAGATAAATAAACAACAGGAAGCCGTATATGGTCTGACGCTGTTGAGTTACGAGCAGGATGCTAAATTCAGAATGGAAAATCAGTAAAGACACCAGCATCCATTCCAAATGATATCACTCTTGTTCCTACTAGAAGGGGAGTAATACTCAAGATGATTTATCATTCATGTTGCATGCTAAAGAAACCACCGCATGGATTTTTTTCTTATACAATGAACCTGGATTTTATTGCATTTTCACCCTCAGTCATTTTCTAAAACATTAAACATTCAACCCATGTACAGATATAAAATAACCCTGAATTAATAGCACAATATCAAAATATCTTCTTTGTTCCTTCCATCTCCTTAGCAACCCAGCCCACCCATTGCTATTGAGAGGATGCTGATGTTTTCCGGCAGGGAACTGGGGACGGATTTATCTGTGTCTGGATTATACTGGAAATCGTAAAGCAGATGGCAATCAGGAAACTTGGGTCGTTATGGAAGGCGACCCGATTAATCTGCTTAGGTCATTCAGTCTGAATCGGCCATTCTGCACAGGCACGGCATCGAGTAAAAATGAAACTATTGTAAAATGTAAATATTCTCAAATATTGACATATGAGTGCCGAGGCTGGACTGGGCTCCTGGGAAGTCCACGGGTGAATTACCACATGGAAAAAGATAACATGAGATATTGATATACAATATGAAACTGACGAGAAGCCTCACTTATGTTTCTTATGTATAATTTCATGCGATTGCAGTGCTTATTATTATTATTATTATTATTATTATTATTAAATGCATCTATGACGGGACTAAGGTCACAGGACTGCTTTAGTGGAGAAACCAAACACCGCATGCGTATAGTTTATTCAGACGGAAAGAATACTACTTACTGCAATAATTTGATACATGAGCATTCTATGCTATTTCCTTGGAATATTTTATGTATTAGATTGCACCCCTTAATGGATACTTGGTATACAAGCTACTGGATTGTTTGGTGGGATCCAGGGTTTCATCTGCACCAAAATATTCAAAGATGTGACTTGGTGAGAAGAGATTAATATACTACATCTTGGAAATTGAAAATTACGTAAGATTATCTAAAGTGCTCGACTTTAATGGAATTGCTGCTAATGGCTATTTGCAAGCCGAGGTTGTCCTGGACTGTCAGCCACCTGCGACCAGCTAAGCCGAAAAAAGCTTTCAGGTTTATTCAGAGGCTTCACGGTATTGGAACCAGGGCTCATCCAGTCTCGGACCAAGCTGCATTTCCATCACCGGCTCCAATACCTGCCCGGATGTACTCCTGGACAGTGTTTACCTTAATGAGTTTAACTAGTTATAACAGACTGCCTGCACATATTCTGGAGTTACAGAGTCATGCAGACAAGGAAAAACAAACGCATGCATATCCATATAAAACACAGTCAAGCTGCCATCCATACACCCAGCTGAGAGTCCTCCCTCGCATGAACGGAAACTGTTTACTCGTAGTGATTTCAGATTAGAAAATCAAATATTTATGTTTGTACATTCTGTTTTATAATAATTATAATCCATGTCCCTCGCTGTTCCATACCACTGAAAATCAAAGTTCATGTAACCCGCCTGACCTTAAAATGAGGAATGATTCCCCCTCCCGACTGGCGAAAATGGTACAGTCCGCGCTCCCGGAGCGACGGGCTTCACCTCGCTGGAGCTACTGTTCCTGGGCAAAGCGGTAGGGTAGGACCAATCTTCCCCCAAATCCTTCCATTCTGCGTTTAAGACCGTAATCCTGGACTCCTTTAGGATGACAATGTATAAAGGCAAGCGTCGCAATCAAAGATGTAAGTAATCCAGGGTCGAAACCCCAAGTATTTTTTATGATATGGAATAGCACGCGCCGGCTGTATGCAGTGTAATTTCTTGCAATAAATGTATTTCCTTAGTGTTAACATTTTTGTTTTGCCACAGAAGTAGAACTTGAGTTCTACTACTCTAAATAATGCTGTAATTACAGTAAAATCAGTCTTTCTAAATGCTTATATTGTGTTAGCACATTATTTGCACTGTTTCATTTTGCATTTGTGTTATACGTTTATGAAACGGTTGTTCATTATTGGTATATTGGTAAATTACTATCAGCATAAAGTGCTGTCAGGAGACTGGGGCTGCGGGGGTTTGCAAGCACCTTAAGGCTCGATCGCGCACCGTCGTGCGCCCACAGCTGGAGATTAATAGGCTGCACTAATAAACAGGCGGCGGGATGAGGACCGTGGATGCTCACCCCCTGTCATTTCCCACTTTTGCATCTTCACCTGACTATAAAGAGCAGCTTACCTGATTGGTGCCCTTTCCAGTATGTCTGTAGGTATATCCAGTCCAGAAATGTCAGACGGAAACGGAGCTAAATTCTGAACTCAAATATCATCGCTGTAAAAAAAACTTGCGACACCAAACAATTAATCTAATTTAAAAATTAAAGCAACCAACTCACACAATATACGCTGCTTTTCCGTTGTATCATATTTACAGGTCAGATGCTGCATTTCATTTCATTATTTGCACTTCGAAAGTGCGTATGCTTCAGTTAATTTAACGGGGTTCAGTCATTTAACGGGGCTGACCGGTAAAAATTTGACTGTTCATTATAGAAAACGATTTAGCTCAAGAAGTGTTTCTTCGACTTGAATGTTCAAAATAGTGTTATCCTAGATTTTAATGAAATGCAGTTCCAGTAACCCTAACATTTACTCTCTGATGCGTTTGTCAGTCCATCACGTCATTTAAATCCACTTGCACGGCTATGTGTTGTATTGGATTCATGTCACCTAAGTAATTTGGTCAAGGGCACGTTAGCAAGGGACCTCCTGGAACTGGAACCAGTAACCTGCAGGTTTTGAGCCGACATACACTGCCAATAAATGCCCTAATATAGTATTAGCATGGTATTCATAGGAATAGCCTTCCATAAATGTAATTCCATTGTATGACCCATTCCTACTGTAATGTCAGAACCTTGGTGATGGATGAATCATAGGGGTTGAGGTTGACCTCACAAACAGGATCTTATGATGATGTTGAAGATGGTGATGACAGGGTGATGAATAGGGTGTTAGTAAATATGATACATCATTATGTGCTTTCAGATGTTCACTTATGGGGGGGGGGGGCTGTTTTTCTTCCCCCGAGAGCTGCTAGTTACCTAAGTACTACCCTGTGAATACCACGTGCACTGCTAGTTAAGCCCTAGACTGAGTTTCCTGAGGGAGCACTGTGAAACTCTTCAATGATGATGTCGAATTAAGTCAAAACAGACTTAAAACAGTGTAACTTATATGGTTTTGGAGAACAATGCTCTGCTAGCGCATTTCATTCCTCTCTTTGTCTGCTCCACACAGTTGTAAACCAAACCTATATAACAGGCTATAATATACTTTTGCAGAGGAAGTACTCCTGGTCGTTTGAACACCCTGAGCATTAAGTGTCGCACAGGAAATGTAACATAATTACAGTCGTCTTGTAAAAGAAGGGGATGAGAATGACTCCTGTCAGTTGGGGATTTTGAGACGTGTTGCCATGGCAAAGCTGGGTAAAGCACAGCTTTCTGGTTTGGCGGTCTGCTCTAGACACCAGCAGATCCCCCATGGCGCTGCGGGTGATGCACTGTGAAAGCTGCCGCGAGACTCAATGTGCCTGACTGTGTGACTCTTCTGTGCTTGCACTGCAAAGTGGCTTCATGCCCTGCAAATCTTTATTCACTGCAACTGTAAACATGGAACTTGATGCCCTGCAGATCAACCTCATGCACTGCAAATCTTTATCCACTGTAAGTGTTAACTTGGAACTTAATACATTGCGAAGCAGCTTTATACAGAGAAAAAGCACCAATTTATAACTTTGGGGGTTTAATTACTTGTCAGTGCAGCTGTGCCATCATGGGTCTGCCAGTTGTACCCTAGCTGTAGGTAAATATATCATATCAATATATCAGGATACAGAAATGGACAAGGGGGAACATTTTGTACCATTGAGGGTACATTGATGTTGTTTGTACCTTAGGGAACAAAACTGTAACAAAACTATCTTACAACGAACACTGCAAGTCTGTACCCACTGCAACTGTAAACACAGAACTTGATGCACTGCAATCTTTACCCACTGCAGCTGTAGTCATCAATCTCGATTCACTGCAGAATGGTCCGCCTCTGTTTGAGACACATGAGATGCTGATGGCCCCCATGCTGCCTGGGAGCTCACAGTGTGCCTTATGATATGACCCGCGCTGCTGGCTCAAAGTGTCACTCATCAATCATGTGAAGGAGGAGTAATTTGGCTGGTTCAGCACGTCCCTGCTCCTGTGATTCCTCCCACCCGGCTGACGCTTGTATCCCAAGCGGCCCGGCGGCGTTTAAAGGGTAAACGGGTCGAGTGAGGATTTAGTGACTGTGCCGGGGAGCGCTTACTCTGGAGTACTTGTGTGGGTGTTCAAAGCTGCCTCTGTAGCAGGCAGATTTTAGACCCCTCCCCACCTCAATCCATCCACGTGGCATTAAGCAGAGACTCAGCCTCGTAGAAGCTGGATGGTGCTGTGGCCCTTATTTTGCCATAATCCTTCAGTTTCCTGCTCTGTTCATTTGCTCTTGCTTCTTACAGATAATGCAGTAGGCATCCTCAGGTTAAAACCGGCACACGTTTCGCCTGTCTCTTCTCTCTGAAACGGCAGCCTCCGCGTTCCGGTCCAGGACACGCTGTACTGCTCAGCTGTCGCCTGGGAATCCTCATCGGGGTGTTTTTTTTTTTTTGCATATCTGCCCCCGTGGGCCATGTAAGCACACGCCGCGGACCTCCTGCTAGGATCATTACCAGCCATTACAGCAGCTCATTACCATGTGATGCCGTGGGGTCTTCTGGGGGCAGGTGCATTGTGGGTAATCTCTCTGTGCCTCAAGTTCCAGTGCATAGGCCTTCTGGCTTCTTAATGTGCCTGGACCACCCCCGCTTACTAATTTTGCATCTGCACACTGGTCTTGAGCAGGGCTCTGGTTGCATTATGAGAAGGCCACTCCGAAGGTGCTCATCGGAATGTCAGTACAGACTGTGCCAAATTCATGACACTGAAAAGTGGAGGCCTGCTTTCCATCCTTCCTGCTGTACAGCAAAGGGAAGAGAAGATCATGCTGTGTATAGTAGGCTGTCATTAAATGACCAATCAGTGGACAGCAACCTAAGACTGTTTCGATGTGCTCTGGATTGGTGTGTGTGTGTGAGAGGCAACACAGTGTGGGGAAAGTGGTGATGAAGGACAGATGAGTCTTAGGAAAGAAGTGGCCTGTGGGGGGAGGACAGAACAACTGAAAGATGACATGGTGGTGGGGGGGGTGGAGGCTGGTATTTTATTGTGGTAAACACCATCTAAAGGTGGTATTTCAGAATGTAACGTACCACCACCTGCTCTCTTCCCCCCCCCAGTGGGCGCCCCCACAGAATGGGGTCCCTGCAGCACCAAGCGGATCAGTGCGGGGGTGCGAGGGATGTGTTTAATTATTCATCACCGATGAATCGGTGCCATGGCAG
>JAODLC010000085.1:22577911-22592545 GCA_026781145.1 Hippopotamyrus pictus | reverse complement strand
TCTAGCTCTCCTAGAGTAACTGCCTGTCTCCTGGAATCTCCTCCATGCCCTTGAGACTGTGCTGGGAGACACAGCAAGCCTTATGGCAATGGCACGTATTTATGTGCCATCCTGGACGAGTTGGACTAACTGTGCAACCTCTGTAGGGTCCAGGTATCGCCTCATGCTACCAATAGTGACACTGACTGTAGCCAAATGGAAAACTAGTGAAAAAACAATCAGAAAAGATTAGGATGGAAAAATGTCAGTGGCCCCCACCTGTTAAACCATTCCTGTTTTGGGGGTCGTCCCATTGTTGCCTGTCTAGTGCACCTGTTCTTAATTTCATTAACAGCAAAGCAGCTGAAACTGATTAACAACCCCCTCTGCTACTTAACTGACCAGATGAATATCCAAGAATTTTAGTTTGCTTGACACTATACTCTGATTAATAAGCGTTCCTTTAATTTTTTTGAGCAGTGTATATATGTACATGTTGTACTATATGCTTTTTTTGTTTCTGCTGGCAGTTCATTTCACAGGAGAGCCTGTGCAAGAATACCCTCAGGTCACATTTAGCAAAACTTTCTGTAATATAAACGTACTGTAGCACCGGCGGGACGCATGTCCCAGCATGCCCCGCGTGCAGTTGTAATGCCCTTGTATTGTTGCTGTCATTGTTAATGGCTATATTTCCTTAATGTCGCGTGTGTGTTTTCCCGTGTCTTGCATGCACCCTGTCCGATCCTCGTGTGTAATTAGCTTCCGTAAATCTCCCACCGTGTGTATAACATGCAGTTCGGCGTCTGACAGCCTTGTGTTTCCTGTATATAATTGGTTCGGTGCTCGTTGGGTGCCTGATATATTCTTTTTCAGGGCTATCAATAAAGAGCATGTTTTCCCCCGCAAGCAGTTGTCTCTTTCTTTACTCCCCCGATTCCTCGGTCCGCCCGACGCCGCAATATGAACAATCGGAGTCCGAGTTCGCTATGAAACTACAGTTATAACTGCTCAAAGACGGATGTTCACAAAGCATTTTAAAGTCGTAGTCATTAGCGTACCGTAGACACGTACAACGAATGGGTTGCTAGATAAATGGTGAAACAGATAACTAGTCGGAGACGTGTAGTAGTTTACTTTTGTTTGTTGTAATTTACCCGCAGACATAACTCGCATGCAAACATTATTATGAAACGTTACCTTTCGGTATTATGTTTAGAATGCATTAATCTCTTTATGTTTCCATGTTTGTTCTTTTAAAAAAGGACAGTGAGACACTGAAAGCATGAAGGGAGTCTATTCCTACCCTGTCAGATTCAGTGTTTGACCACCTTGTAAGTTGTAGTCAAAAAGGGCTAATGGAGGCACAAGTTAAAAAACATTTTTATTTGTTCAAGCCTATCACGTTCCTTATCCATAATGTCTTTTGTTTTTTTGTCTGTTTAACTTACCCTATGTAAGCGTGTTTGAGGTCCCGAAAAATGATACATAAATAAAATGTATTATTATTATTATTAGTAGTAGTATTACCTCTCCATTCCCGATCTATTTCTGAACTGCACATTTCTCCGGCTACCTTTCTCACTTAGATGGCCTTTACAGTTACACTGGCGACTCTAGAACTACGGCTAGCTGGCCTGCCGTAAATGCCGATCTGCAAAATAAATAAATAAAAAACGTTAACTTACCATTAGCTAAGTTAACGGTAGCGTCCCGAACTGACGCATTAGTATCGAGGGCAGGACTACAACCACGCGTTCCGGAAATTTTACCCGGAAGAACAAGTGAGAGGTTGGACAGACCTGGGGCAGACAGTCTTCTAGTAATATTGTTAAGCTTTGTCTGGTGGTCGTAATCCCCGGTGAACCCTATCATTGATTTGCTGTAATCGTAACTGTACATGCCGAAGGACAGGAAAAGCTTTAGATTTACTTACATTTGAATCGCGGAGTCGCTCCCAAGATTTTGCTCGCCTGAGTGTTTAGGCACCGGGACTGTGGATGAAGTAGTGCTCAAACCTGCCTGTGGGTCTGTCTATTTTGTGAGTTTAAAGAAAAAGTAGGCCAGGGGAAAAAAACAACTTCCTAGTAGGTTTTTTACATTTTTGAGCATAATGCCCCCCTTAGAAGGCAGTTTTTATTTAGCTTTTCTCGTTAAAACATTTCCATTCATACAATGGATTCTCGCCAGCATCACCATCAAGCTAATTAGCCAGAATGTTACTGAGCCCCCTTGCGGGCATTGAACCTTCAACTGTGAGGTTAGTCATCCAGCCTCCTTAAAAAAAAAAGTAGCAAAAATCCGGGCTACACGCGCACCGACTGTAGCCTTCCGCAGCCAACCCTGATGACGAAATTCACGTCACGCCCCTTCATTCGCAATTGATATTCCACTTGGAAAAGTGAAGTATGAATTGCCCTTTACCTGCTACATAACGACGCCTGTAGAGTAAGCAGGTTAAGAAACTTGTATGATTCACATCTTTTTTTTTTTCTTTTTTTTTTTGCAAAAGCAGTTTACATCCTAACTTCCGAGGCAGTCGTAGAAGTACATACCGAATATTCTGTTTTCAGGTATTTGTGTACTTTTTAGCTTGCAGTAGGTGTACTGTCTGTGCACTTTGTTTTGCAGAACAACGTACCTTGCTGCTGTGTGCACCAGAATTAACCTTCGAGGTTCAATAAAGTTTTGTACATTATCTATGGCGATTGACATGAGATTAAGCTGCCAAATAGGTAAAACTTATGTAATAAAACCAGATGTAATTCACACAAGCAGTTAATGTGCATCTTCGGGATCCACACAGTAGATTCATCGCATTTCGAAAACACCTCACTGACTTATTGCACACATCTAACATCTAACGCATTTAGGCCTGATGTTACCATTTCATTCCATTTTCAAAAGACGCTGAAGGATGGATAAGGTGGTGTTTTTTTACATTAATTCAAGTTCAATAAATATCTTTCATCTCCAAACTGCATTGCTCATTCCCTGCAGAGGGTCCATGTCATCCAGCTAACCGGTGGATTCCTCTGGGACGTTGCAGTGCCTCCGAGAGTCGGTATCTGCTTCTGTTGGGGAAGAGGAGCGATCCCAAACCCACGTGGCTTTAGGGACTGCCTCCTGGTTACAGCCGGGACAGGAGCTGGGCCGCACTGTCCACGTTGGCCGCTTCTCCTGGTGGTTCCCTAGCAACCTGCAGGCGATGGGGGAACTACAGGTCATATGTTTGTACACGTTGCTGCAGCATCATGCACAAAACGTGCGGCACAGCCCATGTGGAATAAACCAGAAGCTGCTTGATCTGTTAATGGTGGAAAACACCCGCCATCCTGGTCAGCTCGCCTCCATCGAATTTGTTTTTATCAAACTTTAATCATTCAGTGAGACATATTAATACCACCATGACAAAAATAAAATCTGTCCACTTTCTCATTATAACAAGATCCTTATCTTGTTAAAATGAGTCATGTATCAGTGGACTGATTTCGAAAACTCAAATTTAAATTCAAATCATTCCCTTTCCCTTGCATAAGGGGATGAAAGTGACTAATTCAGAAGACGACACATTTGTCTTAAAGGCGAGAAATAAAAACAGAGCCCTCCCCATCTCAGCGGTAAGCCATTCTACAGAAAACCAAGTCATATTTACAGGTGTGTATTTCAAAGTAGAATGACCTCCTCCCAAGCGCGGCGACTCTCTTTACCTGTGGTAATTGTTTGGGTTCTTTGTCTGCCGTGCACTTCGACACACTCTGCACTTCGCGTTGGACGTCTGTGAATATTTTATTCAGGCTGTCCACCTTTTCATTCTTCACGGCATTGATCTGCAGTGAAAATGCAAAGCCACCAGTTGAACATTCGGACTATTTACCTTCAGCCCCAACCTGCAAAAACAGTAATGTTCTGCTTCAGACATCCCTGCAACTGACTGTGTCTCACAGTGACTCCAGATTATTTTCAGTGGGGCACAGTAAAACAAGATCCATCCAAATAGGAAAAAAAGTCACTGACTTCTTTAAGTTCACAAAAAAAACCAATTATATCTACATCTACTTGGATCCAGGGAAGTTATAGGAAGACTACACTAATTTCTTCTAACTGCTGACCAGAGGGTAGTGCGGGGGAGTGTCTAGCAATTCTGGTCCCCTTACAAAATGTCACCTTGGACACCCCGTCCCATATTGTATATATAATTTATGTATTCAAGGACCCTTGACAAGTGCTGGGCCCCCTGAATTTGTCAGGGTATCCATGCCCCTGCAACGTCCCTGCCGTTAACTGAAAACACACCAGACGCTAGTTTGATATTTCCAATGCACTCCACAGCACAATGGTCAATGCTCAGCTTCGTTACAGCTGAAAGGTTGATAAAACCGTGTTCCTCATTCTGTGATCGATACTACTCAGAGCCGATTAAAACAGGGGGAAGCACCCGGGGGTCCGGAGTTTAGGGTGCGATGCCAGGAGGGTCTGCCACTTAATGAGATAGCAACATGGAGGTTTTTTCGCCCCAGAACTTCATTTTATGAATATTGTAAAAGTACAATGAAAACGTAAACAATCTCTATTACAAAACAGGCGTTGAGCAATCGCGGCAGACTTACTTGTTTCAGGCTGGTGGTGACAGACTTCGCCTTATTTTTCTTCTTCATGGGTTTGTTGGCGATCTGAAACACGCTCTTCTGCTTTTGACCCTTTGACTTATTTTTGGCCATGATTAGCTGCCGATAAAGATATACTGATATATTATTATGGTCATGTCATTTGAACTACATCAGCAGTTATACACCAGGAACACGACATCCGAAGGAGACAAAAGAAAAAGATGAACTTCAATAAGACGATCAATAGACCTGGCTGGCTGGCTATCAAATCAATATGCGTTTGACAAGTTTGTATTGGAAAGAGTTTCAGTGTACATCGGAAGCTGCCACTTCAACACTGATAAATAAATCTTGAGAAATTCTGCGGTAACCTGTGCGACGTAACACACACACACACACACACACACATATATATATATATATATATATATATATATAAAACGAGAGACGAGATCAATACGAACCTTAAGTGGCAACGACGACTCCTCGTGTAAATTGTCGCTTTGACGTCATTGACGTGCGACTCCACGGCTCCACCAATAAGCGACGGCCGTACACAAGGACGCTGGGGCTCCTCAGCACCGTGGTTAATGCGGAAGATCACAACTACGACTGGATTGGAGTTTCACGTGTACTGCTCTTCGGGATAATTTTTCCTGCTGGTGTGCAGATCAGGGGAAAATTTGTCTGAAATAACTGAGGTGTTACTCTTTTAAAAACTTTGCAAACAGTGCTGAAAGTCGCATACAAGGAGGGTTGAAAGAGCATGGTTAACCAGCATACCTGAAGTAATTTAAGGGCCAAGCTCAGGGTATTTGAACTCACGACATTTCAGGAATGGATACAGATCTCTAATTCGCTGAACTATGCAGCAGTCCACATAGACAGCTCTCCGTTACTCCTTAATGTGATGCACTTTTCTAAATACACTTCGTTTCCTTATTACTCAAGCTTTCACACTCCCGTTTTAATCGGCTTTTCTTTAAGGATGAATTACATGTTAATCCTGTGTATATGCTTGCGCAGGGAAATGTGTGTCGTAACCAAATCGTTTTTGTGTATTTCTGTTACAGTTTCTTTAACTCGTAACTGGAATTATCCGTCGTCGGTTACAAATATAATTATTTGCCGGCGCAGCGGGGCTAAGCGGGTTCGGATGCTGTCTGTGGTCGGAAGCTCACGGATTTAAGTCCCCTATTCAGCACAATGATGTCACCATTAGGCCCTTGTGCAAGGCCCTTATCCCCCGATTGTTCCCGGGACTGTCTGACCCTTTTTTTTCAACAATGTACGTCGCCTTGCATAAAAGCGTCTTCTAAATAAAACGTGAGCTGTATTGTTGACTGTTCCGCCGTGTATTTTGTTTGTCTACCACGAGGTGGCAGTAACAGCTAAAAATTCATTGCGAAAACAGGCAAATGTCACAGCAAACGTAAGTCAGAATGTATATACATCCATCTTAATTCTAACTGCGGTACACCCTGGATGGGATTCCAGCCCAAAAACAACACATTTGCTCTTAATATAGTGATAATGTAGTTTGTAATATATGATTGTATTCGGAATTGTGCATTTACGGATTAATAAAACGCTAAGGATAAAACTTGTGTAAGAGCAAAAAGGTCTGAAAAATAGCAGGAAACTTCTTTTTTTATTTTCATGGTATATGCGGCGGTCCAATATTTTATTACACAAGTACATTTTTAGACAAATAGACCTACCCCACATCACACTGCAGGACACTATCAACTATACGGAAGACAGAGTGTAGTATTATTTTTGTTATATAGCCTAGGACAATGAAAACACTCAGTGTTATAAACCCCATCGTTTAAGGCAATTTGTTCATTAATGATTGATTGAAGACTGGATAAACTTTATTTCTTAGTAAAACAAGTTTAAACAGTCTAATATTGAAAGAGTACACATCGATATTGGCTATTTGCATTTTTTGTATCTAAAATGCGTTGTACGCCTTTACCATTTAACCATCTAGTTTACAAATATTTAAACTCATCTTATCTTAATCTTATCTTAATATACTGGCAAAGAAGAAATAGCATCAGCCATGAGTATTTATTGAAAGGTGTAATTAGTGTGTAATTGTTTCCGGGAAATAATAATAATAATAATAATAATAATAATAATAATAATAATAATAATAATAATAGGATCCAGCAGCTATTCGTTGCTCGGAGCCCTTAATAATTGCGGCCGGCTTATGGACAGTGGTCCATTGTCGCTTTAAGAGCAGTCGCGCTCTGAGAGGGCATATTGAAATCGTCGGATAGCGCGCCTTGTTGGAGATACCACATCAATATGCGCGGAGCCAGATTTTCAGCAATAATAACTTCCATCAGATACTGGGATTTGGCGTATCTGTTTTTGTTTTGAGCGGCTTGTCTTTTTCTAAGTGGATGGTGCCGACGGAAGCAGGCATTTCTTCACATGCGGTGTCGGATTGCGGAAGGCGGCGATGCCTTGATGTTTGCACTCGTTGACAGCGAAAGCGGCGCCTTTTCGTCGGTAGATGATCGAGCCCCTATACCCTGTTTCTTGCTGATAACATCCCCCCCTGTGGCGAGCATAGCCGGGACGTGACAGGTGACACATTTTCCTACATCAGAAAACTGTGACATGCCTGCATTTATGATGCACTCCAGTAAAAGGTGGATTGAACACCGTGTGCAGAGGAGACACGGCCACGCAGAGGGAAAAAAGACTGGACGGCTCATCGATTCATATCTTAAAAAAAAACTCCTCCCGCAGCTCGCAGGGATCATGTGGCCAAACCCACTGCCTTGCAAGACGCACCAGCCCGAGGAGACTATATAAGTGTCAGAAAGCTGGGTTTATACCCGGCGCAGCGCATTGGGCTTAAAGGACCAGAGGCGCACTGACTGCTACGATGTCTCAAGGATGGGGATACGCACCGGAGAACGGTGAGATCCTCGCTGCGGCATTTTCTGCCTATTGCTTTTAGTGAGCTGATTCATTTCCACAGCGTTAGTATTAATGGAAACGGCAACTGGCGGCGCGGAGATACACGGGGATATGGAGGGTAATAGGTTATAGCATGTGTATTATGTAACCCCCTCCCTTTCGATTTCAAGGTGACCGGCTTCGTTTACTGCACGGTCGGAAGGCGCGTTTTCATTGCCAGGTGCCAGCAGGAGTCAGATGTTCTAATCGATGAGATCGGCTCCTAGAATAAACCCCTATAATAATACCTTCACATTCGACCCGGGTTACTGTGCATCCTGTATCGGCTATTTGGCCAGAGTGGTGCAGAGGTGTAACATGAATACCACGGCTCTGTCACAGGACCAGACAAATGGGCCGAAAAGTTTTCCATTGCCGACGGACCCCGGCAATCTCCCATAGACATCTGTCCCGGCGCGGCGCAGTACGAGCCCGACCTGGAGCCGCTCACCGTGAAGTACGACCCCGGCACCTCAAGCAGCATCATCAACAGCGGCCACTCCATCCAAGTGGACTTCGCCGACGACACCGACAGTTCAAGTTAGTGAGCCTGTGCCGTTTAAAAGCGGCCACATAACGGTGTACCGGCCGATGCCTGCAGCGGTCCTGATGCAAATGAATGGGTGCCTGCGCAGCTCTTAGTGGATCTATGAATGCATGCGGTTTTATTAACTGATTTGCAAAAACTTGTAACATCTGCACGACCAGTTATATATTTAAATGCCGCATAACCAAATCATTATCATATATACACACAGTAATCCGAGAACTGCATTCGTGCATTCAGATCAGTTGTAATCCAGGTGAAATTTTGAGGGAACTAATTAAACAGGACGACTTTGGATGTGTATAATCAACCATATTTAATAATGATCATGCACTACTACTAATTAATATGATTTTATAAGGTTCGCTTCCAGTCTTGATCTCCGTGAGCTTTATTCAGAACAGAGCGATTAACTCATTTTTGCATAGGCCTATATGGTGATATAATTTAATTGTGTCCCTGAATCCTGCTCAAGGACAATTTTCCTTGCTCTTTTTTAACTCAGCTGTAGCATAGGAATATTTCAAACGGCTCCGAAAAATGTTACCAGATTGCACGCCGAATGTAAGCTCAGAGCCCCTGTACAGTACAGATATTCTACTTAACTTGGCGAGTGGCCTGTTTCCGTCTACTGCTTTTATAAAGCCTTCAGATTATCCGACTCTATTTCGGGATGCTACTTGTGGCACTGGAGGGTTAGCTGCACTAAGATAGTGATCAGTGTCCACCATGCGTGAACAAATTTTATATACACAGTAACCACCGCAGTAACATCGAAATAAGGAACTAAAACTTTCAGCAGCCACAAATAAACATGCAAGTAGATGTGTCCTACGCACACACATCGACACGCAGAAACCTTCAAAAGGCAGCGAATGTGGAGCAGATTGTACCTAATACATCCTGTTTATCTGACCCAGTCTGGCACGAAGGGAAAGGCTTTGAAAAGAGAATGATTGTAGGAAACTGAGCACCACCGCCGCTCTGTGGATCTTATGTAACGTCTGCAGCCGCTCAGGGTCTCCAGGCTTTGGGTTCATGGTCACTGAAGACCAGCCTTAGCAGAGAACGTGTGCGTCTACAGTGAAATGCAGGGCGATGCTGAATAAGATAAAAAGGAAAAAAAAAAAAACGTGAAAAAGCTGACTTCTTGGGTTAGGTGTCCACCGTCTTCAGAGTCTGGGAATGTCAACCCGCTACCGGACAGAGTGTCTGAGGAGACTGCATAGAGGTGTGAGTTTTGCGGTCGATTTTTGACGCAGTGAGATAGTCTTCGTTAATGTAAGTCATCAATCGTCGATAAAAGAGAGGCGAACGCGCCGTTAGTTCAGCCTCTCGGATTGTACTTAGCCACCAGGTCAAAGGTTGTTAGCGCTGAGTTTAATTTGATGTATTTGCTGCGTTCCACACACATAATTACTAGGCGCCTATTAATAGTTTCCAGTTCAAGACAAGTCAAGTGGCTTTTTCTTGTCATCTCAAGCATGTACAGTTGGTATAGTACACAGTGAAACCGAACAATGTTTCTCCAGGACCTTGGTGCTACTTAAAACAACACAGGACTACAAAGCTACACAGAATAAGCTGACGTCTCTCTGCCGCTGTGCTATCAGCGAGCGCATTCAGATCCCTGTTGTCAGATAGAGGTCTGACTGGTTGTGTTATGGAGCGAATAATGAGCCTGTCTCGTATCCAAGGCAGTGCGGTTTGATGTTTTGCACGTTGCCCCTTCACAGAGTAAAACATTAATGCCGATACCATTCAGTTCAGAACTCAGGAGTCTGGAACCCTTGATGGGATGTGAGATGCTCACCTTCTGGGTAGAACTGACCACTGTGCGGATCTCTGCCCACAGCACTGACCGGGGGACCTATCTCAGGAACCTACCGCCTGCGGCAATTCCACTTCCACTGGGGGGCGAGCGACGACAGGGGCTCAGAGCACACAGTGGATGGGACCAAGTTCCCAGCTGAGGTATGGGAATCCTGCCACCTTCGGGTCACCATCCAGAATCGTAATGGAAAGGTGTTCTGTACTATCAGACATAGACAGACAGACTGATAATGAACACTGCAAAAGCTGGATCTGTATAACCAGCTAAAAGTTTGCCCTGAGTTTTGTTCATCGTTTGCTACAGTTAATTTAACAGGTCTTCTCAACCCCAGCTCCACCTGGTGCACTGGAACACTAAGTACCCCAGCTTCGCGGAGGCTGCTGCTCAGGCAGACGGCCTAGCTGTGGTGGGCGTCTTCCTGCAGGTCTGTTTCACTCCTGGCACAGCTGCCTAGCTGCTCTTTGTGGTTCACTACACTAAGACATGAATTATGTCTCCTATCTCAAGGGCTATATGTTACTGGGGGTTCCCCCAGGACGGCGTTTCCCAATTCAGTCCTCAGGGACCCATTGAGAGTCCACATTTATGCTTCCATCCAGCTCCCGGTGTGGACTGTCTGGCAGGGAGTTCGGAGGGAGCAAAAACATGGGCTGACTGTGGGTCCCCGAGGACCGGATTAGGAAGTACAAGATCTTCAGTACCATGAGGGAAGGGTGGATCTGTGGATAAATGGATGGATGGACTGTTATTTGAAGCAGGCGTTAATATGTGTGTGGTTCTCTGTCAGATCGGTGATGCCAATCCACATCTACAAACAGTTCTCGATGTCCTGGATGCTGTCAGGACCAAGGTAGGACTGTGCCAGGAAGCCCAGATGGCCCGATAGCCTGGTGCTCGTTACCGTGGCAACCTGACCTGGCATTAACCTTTAGCTCTCGCATCTATTTCACTCCAGGGCAAGCAGACAACGTTCACAGACTTTGATCCCTCAATCCTGCTGCCTGGTTCTCTGGACTATTGGACTTACGACGGGTCCCTGACCACACCCCCGCTGCTGGAGAGTGTGACCTGGATTGTGCTGAAGGAGCCAATCAGTGTCAGCTCTGACCAGGTTAGGCCCCGCCCCCTCTCCTCTTTGATGCCCCTTTTACCTGCTGCTTAGAAACAAATATAATCCACAGTTTATGTAAGTGAGCTTCTAAATATAACTTTTTATCTGGTCTGGCTTGTGAAACCAGATGCGAATACTTTTATCTTCTTGCTCCTCAACCATATCCTCTTTCATCTGGCACTCATCAAAACTGACGCAAGACAAGCTGTACCTGAATTAACCTTTCAAGCAGCCAGTGCCAATGTCTTCCTCAGTCCAACGGCTGAAAAGCTACAGCCACTCATTTGGGTCAGCTGCAGGGATCCTGACGTCTGAGATATGGGATGTTATGAGCGGCGTTGTGTCGCAATTCTCTCCTACTCCAGCCCCAACACCTTGAGGTTGTGGGTTCTGATCTCGGGCAGGGTGCAGGCTAGTGAGAGTCAGCCCCACTATGGTGCCTTCTGGAAGGTGATGAGGTAGCCATGTGCTCCTCCCCCCCCCCCCCCCCCCCCCTCCTTAACTTCCACTCCGTCTCCCCACAGATGGAGACATTCCGCGGCCTCCTGTTCACCTCCGAGGGGGAGGAGCCCTGCTGCATGGTGGATAACTATCGCCCCCCACAGGCACTCAAGGGGCGCACTGTGCGCGCCTCTTTCGAGTGAATATCAGCAACATCAGCCTGTTGGCCCCACCCCCTGTCATGACCACACCTACCCAGACTTGACTCCACCCCCTTTGGAGAAGCACAGAACTTAAATAACCTTCATAACCGCCCCCCCCATGTGTCTGTTTCTCACTCTAGTGCAAGTAATTCCTCCCCTGCTCCCCAACATCTCCTGTGATCGGGTGGGGGGGCTGAGATTCCATGCCTGATCTGCAGTGGATCATCACGGGTTCAAACATGCAAAAGTCACATGACACCATGTCGCAATTCAGGAAACAGGATGTAGCCATAACAACCATATCCAAAGTGACACACCCTCATTTTGTCATCTGCCGTCAAATGCTAATCCCTGCTCGCCGGGTTTCCCGAGACTGCCGCTCGATCTGAACCCCCAAAATCTGTCGCCACCCGGCAGCGAGACACACAGTCACGCACCACAGTCCCACGAAATGTGGCAGCCTCGTCCGTAACGGCAATGTGAGGCCACTCAGTGCTGAGATTTACATTTCCCATCTCACGTTCTGCCCCAGGCGCTAGCTGAGTTATTAGTTTGGCAGCTTTTTAATTTATTATTTTCCTTTGCAAAATGATTCTTATGTTGTTTTATTCCTAGAATCTCCTCCTGGCATGTTCTGAGACAATGGTGGGGGGGGGGGGGGCTCACAGAGTGACTGGAGGCAGATGAATAAATGGACTAGAGGAATTAATTAATCTAGCATTTATGCCAGTTGTTCATTTTTTTCCATCATAAACTAAACATACTTATGTGTTTTTCTCGAGAAATCTGTTCATGGCAGAGTTTATTTTAAGCCTTTAAGATAAGCAATATTGTCAGAGACCTGCTGGGAGAGTGTGGTGTAATTCTGCTGTTCTCAGTTAAATAAATCTATTTTATGACTTTTCTCAGCTGTGTGTGTGCTTGGTGTTGAGGTAATGCCACTATGAAATGGGGATTCGGGGTCACAGGAGCACACATTTAACATGAACATGACCTTTGTACAGTTCTGCATGTGAATAGCCCATTGGCGCCTCCTAGAGGGGCTGGCTAATCTAGGGGGAGAAAGAAGATGCTGCTGTCCAGCTGGACTCCAGTACTTGAGCACATTTAGATGTAGCCCAGTCTCCAAAGATACACAAGCACACTGTGATTGAACTTTGTCCATTGATGTATTAAATCCGCAAGACGTTAATCATCACCTCAGAATCCCACACAGAGCTTGCAGAGACCCGAACAGAGCTATACTTGGATCATTCTTCATCCAAGGCCTAACTCTCATCATAATTCAGTAAACTGTACTTCATCTCCCAAGGACAGCCTTAGCTAACGAAATACAGACCCACGTCACTGTTTCAAGGACAGACCCGTTTAATCGGAGTTGTGTCACCGTGCATCATGAGTACAGGCATTAGTAATCGAATGCGGAACTGCACCTGCAATACTTCATGTCCCTAAGGAGAGAGATACCCCAAGACGGGCTAGCGATACCTTTTGCCTCAAGGACAGAGCATACTAAACGGAAGCGAGTGACACCACCGAGCGCAGGGACAGAGAGGGAGGGAGGCCCTGGGGGAGAAAAATGGAGGACAGGAAGGGAAAACCGGAGTCACCCATTAGCTGACCCCAGTCTGCCAGCTGGAGGTGACTCAGAGAGTCATGTGACCCTTAATCGCAGGCAGAGTGCGACAGCACGCCCACGTGAGAGACCTAACGGGCACACATCACCGTGCCGTGGTTCTCACGTGTCCGGGGTGCAGGGGGGGTGGCAGTCACCTTGTCCCTATCCTTTACCACAGAGAGAAGTGTAAATGAACGGGGGGGAGGAGGCACTGCCGCAGGGCTTCAGAGTGCTACTGAGGCAGAATTTACAGCCCCACTCCCCCCCTCCCATTGTGAAGGCGGGCAGCCAATGGCGAAGCGACAAAGCTCATTCCCACAGCGGCTGAGGTCAGATCCTCGGCAGGGCGAGTTTGCCGGGAGACGGCGTTCGGCTCCCCGCCACCGGAGAAGCCTTTCCGGAACCTTCCCGCCCGACGTCGGCCTCAGCACCCAGCTCTGCTGCCCTTGGTCCCGTCACCAGGGTTCCCAGTGTCACATACACGGACGGGCATTCAGCGCGATGGCGTCTTGTCTTTAAATCTCTGGCTGGCCCAGTGCTGGAGCCTGTCTGCCTCGTTACGTTTCAGATCGCAGCCTGCCGATGGGACAGCCATTATCTGCATGCCAATGCCTTAGGGGTGTCCGGTACAGTACCCACAATGCCTTAGGGGTGTCCGGTACAGTACCCACAATGCCTTAGGGGTGTCCGGTACGGTACCCACAATGCCTTAGGGGTGTCCGGTACGGTACCCACAATGCCTTAGGGTTAGGCCCACTGCCCATAGCTATGTCCTGGTCAACGTAACCCCGCCCACTCCATACGTAGGTACAAAGTTTGGCGGGTATCCATGGTGACTGCGTGGGAGCGGTGTAGGAACACAGCATACACGGGACACCTAAGTGCTGCCAGCAGGAGAGTAGCCGGCATTTAACGCCCTCTGCGTACCTGAAGCGGCAGCGTGGAGAGTGTATTTTTAACACAGAGAAAAGCAGACTGAAAATGCGGCTGCACTGCAGGCTGACTCAGGCGGAATGCTGGTCACGACTCACCAGGCCGGGCACATGTGACGCACACACACACACCACGTACGCGGACACTGAGGGGCCGTACAGGCGGCAGCCGAGACCGAGGCCAGTCCCCGTTGTGCTGAACGAGCTGCTAATATCACGTCTCGAACCCTGGTCATTTCATAGACTGTGAGGTGGTTGTTGGGGGGGGCGGGGTTCAGAGAGATGCATATAAGCGGTTTGGAGGATGGATGGATGGATGGATGGATGGATGGATGGATGGATAGATAGATAGATAGATAGATAGATAGATAGATAGA
>JAODLC010000085.1:22554652-22576732 GCA_026781145.1 Hippopotamyrus pictus | reverse complement strand
CCGGGAGACCTCTCAGAGACCACTCATCATGCAGCTGCACCACAGCCCGGGAGACCTCTCAGAGACCACTCATCATGCAGCTGCACCACAGCCCGGGAGACCTCTCAGAGACCACTCATCATGCAGCTGCACCACAGCCCGGGAGACCTCTCAGAGACCACTCATCATGTTTATTTTTACTGCTCCTCACTTGTCATTAGTGATTCAATATCCTGGAGCTGAATGGATTTTTATTTCAACTCATTTTTCATTCATCGAGCAACATTCTCAGATTGAGGCCAGTTTAGCCAACAAACGTCGTGGTCAGAATCGCATAGCATGGGATCAGACCTACTTCCATTTGATAAGGAATGTAATTACAATGACGTTCTTGCTTCCTGTAGCTTGACTCGATCTGACTGGCTCGTTATGTCTCGTCCCCGACCTGATAAGCAACAGAAAGAAGATTGATAGGAGGACGGAGGGTGAGGAACCATCCCATTAATCCCATTAAACCCATTAATCAGGCCACGTTGTTATTCTGTCATTCATAAAGCTGCTTGCTCTGTGGTTGATTATCACTTCAAAACCAGTCATTTCTGCATCTCTACCTAGATCCATATGGGTGGGTTTCGGCCAATCCTCAGGGCCCTCCCACAAGGCGGATCGCTCCCAGCCAATCAGCAAAGGCGTAAGTGCCTCGTTCCAGTGTTGAGATAAAGTGTAATTTAGTATGTAGACTGATGTGGTGGCAGATTTGGAAACTGCGGTTATATATGAGTTTGGCTCTGATGAAAGGTGGGGCATTCTTGGGTAGGGGAGGAACATTTCAGTTGTACCTGTCAAAGGAGACCCCTGGCCCCCAAACTCCCCCGAGCACCAGCTGTGTGGAATTGAAGACGGAATGTTCTGGAAACACCGGTGCCATTCCCTTCATTACGAGGCCCTGCTCAATGCAACAGCTGCACATCTGGTGTCACGCGAAGCATGAATCCCCCGACAGATACGCTACACTCTGCTAAGCATTCGTGATGAGCACGGCTGGACGGTGTGATTGACCTGCCGTGTCACTCCCTGCGATCCGGTGCCCCTCACTCAGCGAATCGGGGTGGGCGCGATGTGTCAGCTGGGAGCCAGGGGGGGCAGCAGTCCTCCTGGGGCCCTGATCCTGACTTTAGGCCTGTTGGGGCGCATGCTGCTGAGCGCAGGAAAAACCCAAGCTAATGAGCCGCGAGATATAACGAACACAATCAGCGACGAACACACGCACAAACATGCAGAGGCATGCACACAAGCATGCTCATGCGGACTCACACTGCGTAACTACAGAATCATGGTCCATGGTCCAAATGATTTTTCATCTTGATTCCAGTGCATGTGAGGCACTCAATGACATGCCATTTCAGGAAATGCAGCAGTTTCAGCATCCACGACACCTGCGCCTGCAGCACATTAAGATCCACGTCCAGAAGCACTCTAGATGCCATAGAGGGTGTCTGCGTGTCTGCTGTGGTCCCCACGCTGTGAAATATCACCCCACTGGCGAAACCACCTGGTTTGGCCATTTGAGATGATCTCCCACAGTGTCTGTCTCCATGGAGACAGGTGCCCCTCAAACCCGAGTCCTGGAAGACTGGCAATGGGCCTCGTCATCGCACATGCGACGGATTCCTGTCCTGCGGAATTCCAAAGCCCAGCAGACTGCCAGCAGCACTGCTGGGCGATTACCGCGGGCTGCGGTCGCTAGCCTGAGCAGCTAAGGGCTAATTAGCGGCTAAATCGCGACACTGATAATAACGATAATGCAGACCGTGCAGCCACACTTCACGACAGTGATTAAATTAAGGCTCCCTGCCCAGCTACACCTGACAGACAGCTATGTGCTGTCTGCCCCCCAGAGGAAGAGACACTTGGCAAAAGCCAAAACAGGGCTATGTGTGAATTAAGTGTAGTGTAGTGTAATGCCTGGAGTCACACACTGAGCTGAAATGTCATTTTCCTTGGTCGTAGGGCAAAAACAAGTAATAAACTGAATATAAATACTAAGACATTTAAACATCATGTAGACATGACATACTAAGACAAGACATCAAGACATAGACACAGTAAATGACCCGACTTGTGGGGAAGGACTGTGTAAATTGATACAGAAGTTTGGTATTGAAGTAGAATGTAGAAGAAATAAATTGATTTAGATACAGAGGCATGGGTTTGACAGTGAGGAGCCAGATTACTCAGCAGTTAAATCATCTGCATGAACCATAAGACTCGCTGGCAGCATGCAGGCACATAAAAAGCTGGCTTTGAAAAAATGTGTCAAAACTCCTCAGGAAAGCAGGAACATACGTGCGTGTGTGTGGGTGGGTGGGAGTGAGGGGTATAGAGTTTCTGCCCCAATTCAGCCCCGAACAGGCCTTGTTATGTGTTGCGGGGAGGGATCCAGTTTCAGAATAGCGGGGCCCCGTGGGGGTTAAATTCAGCACATTACCAGCACCTCTGCCTGATGACGTTTTCGTTGTTTAGCTCCTGTTTAATGACGAAGTGGAGAAGGCGGGGAATGCGGGCGGGAGATGGATCTGGCGGCAGACTGCACGCTTACAGGCAGTGGGGATCGGCCTGGGGAGGAAGGGGCCACCTGTCTTGGTGGGAGTGACTTAGCTGCTGGTGCCGGGGGTAGCCAGGCACTGGGTGCTCACTTGCTAAGCTGCAGGACATCCACTGCAGAACCTTGGGACGATACTACAAAACAATAGTCAGCGCTTCAGGTTAAATTCTAGCTCATGCTAACAGGGTTCGAAAGAAAGTGACTGCTGGGAGAGTGAATGACAAGCCTTCATTACCCTTCTTCATTACCCTCTCGGATCGCCCTCTGGGAATTAATAAAATATCTATCAATCTTCTTGGGAAGGCAGAAGTTAACCCCTGGCTCCACTGTAAATATGACCTTGTTGCACAGCAGCGCTAATCCGCTAATTGGCTAATGCGCTAATTGACTAATGTGCTAACTGGTGACTGGCTAATCGACATGCCAATTAGAAAAAGCAGCTGTGCCTATCTGACCCCCACTCTAGGTGGCAGTATGGAGGGCATGTCACAGACGAAGCACCAAGGTTTTGTGAAAATGTGAAAATTTTGTTGTTTTTCATTTTGGCACCATGGAAAAACACAAACACAAACACACATGTATAAATTCTGTCTAAAGTTTGGACACACCAAGCCACCTACAAAGGAGAGCATTAGAGGGTCTCATCACATGACCTGGCTACCTGACCTAAATCCAGTATAAATGGTTTTGGAGGAAAAGCGGCCAATGAGAGCTCAGCATATGTTTGGGACCTCTTTAGGACAGCTAGAAAAGCATCCCAGGAGGCCACCTCATGAAACTGGTGTAGAGGAGACAGTATGGTTCCTGGAGGAACTGGGGTTAGGGCCTTGCTCAAGGGCCCAGTGGTGGGATCACTGTGCCGACCCAGGGATTTGAACCAACAACTTTCTGAGACCCAAAGAACATTTCCATATCCTGCTGCAGTCCAGAGTTGGATCTGGATCTTCAGATCCAAGTCCTGGACCCCACCATCACACGCTGAACAGACAACAAAGAGACACCCCTACTCGAGTTCTCTCTGGGCTTGGCTTAGAGCTCACGGCTACTGAGGATTGTGCACTGACAGTGAGTGAGTGTAATGTCATGGAGGACATACATATTAGGCAGATAATGGCCTCAGTACAAGCTCAGGCTGAAGCAGAGACTCAGCGCCTCCTTTCTCAGACTATCAGGGCCTAACCTGGGACTTGGATGGCATGTAACCCAGGGCATAGCAATTTTTTTTTTGGAACAACCTTTTTGCAAGGCGATATCAGCAGGATGATGAAGGATATTCTCCCATCGAGGCTCCGATACTGACACTAAAAAGAGCGCAAGAGTCCACTTTCCATGAATCCTATCGTTTTACGCAGTTAGAGGAGTGAGTTCTTGAGAACTCATCTACATCCAGCATCCCAGAACTACCATGTGCACGCCTTATTTTCTTTTTAATTATCTGGTTCAGCGAGTTATGAAACAACATTCGAGCACTGATTATCTCATCAGCAGAAAGAAGGGTAGGTCTCATCGCCGCAAATCACTGGTCCGTACAAATTTCCCATCTCTGATGTGATCTCTGATCCCTCAGAATGATGAGTCATTGAAGGGCAGGGATGAGGCCAAGGACAAGAGCTGTTATTTACTTCCTATGCACCATGTATTAACAAATGCTGATTATTTCATACATAAACACACATAAAAGGCTTCCGAAGGCCTGCAAACTTGCTCTGGTCTATGCTGAGAAAAAGAAGCATTCTGACTTGCAGGCTTATATTTTTGCGATTTAACTGTCACAGCGACGTCCTCCGGTATTTGACCTCTTCCCTCGGACAACCAGAACCGCATCTTCAGTCAGTGTATGGAAAGCAGGTTTTGGAGACTCCAACAGCATACAGTGAGGCACTGGTAAATAACACGAGTTAAATTCAGCCCAGAAGGTCTTACTATGTCATGGCACCGATCTTGTTACAGATCAAAGTTAAGGATTACAAAAGATGTTCCTGTTGAACATTATACTGGCCATCCTGTTGGTGTATAGATGTCAAGCAGGCACATAGACAGAAAGCCGGCTGGGTTGTTGGGAGTGGGGGGGGGGAGGGGGGGTGAACACATTTCAGGGAGAATCAGACTCCCCTAATTTTAATATGTGCCTTTGTGTTACCAGTGGTGCAGTGACTATCCCAAAATCTTCAGTGTTACACTGAGAAAAGCAAACAGAATTCCTAGAAACACAATTAAGATTCTCCTTGACCCATGGGTGCCCAGGGTTGTCTCCCTGTTGGTGCCGAGTCCTTCAGGAAAGTAAAAAAAAAAAAGAGCTGTGGATGTTTTTGCAACACTCCCATTATGACGCATATCTCACTGTTGGCAAAGCAAATGAAAATACCCCCATTGAATTGATTAAAGTCACAGCAGAAGTGGGGTGACGATGGCTTAGAGAGTCACAGGATGCTCCCATTGGACAGAGGGCGGTGGGGGCGAGGACTGGTCTCTGAGTGACCTTGAGGGATGAAATCTACCATGACGCTTTTGCATGAAGGTCGATGATTGTGGTTCCTTGAGAGAAACTTTGGGCCAGAGGCTGGACAGGGAGGTCAGCTCACCGAGAAACGTTCCCCACAACCTTCTGACTTTCCTACACAGTTTCCTTCTCAGCGGCAGCCAAAATCACTCCTTAAGCGTCTTACAGGGAAACAAAGGTCCGCATTGATGGTCATTAAATTAATTTGGACTCTTGGTTTTTCATGCCCTCTGAGAGAAACGGATGAGGTCGCATCTCGCCGGGGGGGTCGGGTTTCATTAGTGGCACCGAGTGGCGGGGGCCAAGGTCACTTCCTCAGCTCCTAAACCTGCCAATATCATTATCCCGATAGGACTTATGCCGCGTGAAAGCTTTACTGTGAATGTAAAAGACTGCATTGCACAACCCCTTCCTGAAGAATAGGACACCTGGCCTATTTTCTGACACAAGCCGCCTGAGATGGTATCTAAGTTATTACAGACACATGTAATAAAAAAACAATTAAAAAATAACAATAAAGAACAATAAAGACCATATGACCTAAATTACTATGCAGTGTTGTTTGTTTTAATAAAGATAATAAAAAAAAATCAGTGAGAAGCTATTAAACCACCGACAGACCAACCAACTGGATGTTATGATCTCAAACAGTGGTAAATTAATTTTGAATAATTCAGTATGGAATTACTGCCATTTATGCATATTACTGAGCCTGTGAATAAGCTCCTTTCACCTCAAAATGTTTTCATTTCTAATCCAACTTCCTCGTGCAAACCACCTTGCTGCATTTCCTGATGCACAGAGACGTGGTTAAATTTAGCTGTGGATGCTGCAACGCGCAGTTTGTACATGCTGGCAGGCAAGCAGAGGAAGGGCCTGTGTGACACTCACTGCAGAATTAAGACGACAGACAGACTGACCGATAGATAGACATAGATAGATAGATTGATAGATAGATAGAGAGACAGACACACAGATAAATTGACATAGATGGATAGATAGATGACAGAGACAGATAGACATAGATAGATAGATAGATAGATAGATAGATAGATAGATAGATAGATAGACAAACAGACAGATAGATAGACAGGCATAGATAGACAGACAGATAGATAGATAGATAGATAGATAGATAGATAGATAGATAGATAGATAGATAGATAGATAGATAGATAGATAGACAGACAGATAGATAGACAGAGCGAGCGAGCCCTGGCAGGATGCAGATATCCCATCCTTCCTCATGGGTGTGTGTTTTCTGCTCTCCAGTGTAACATCTTGACCTTGAAACCTGAGCGGCGCCTCAGGGGTGTGAAAACGTCACCCCATACCGGCTCTGTTCTCGCCATTACTAGAACAATCTGAGTTTGTGTTCTTTTATTCCTACTTAAGGGCTTCCAGTTTGCTCTGCTTTACCCCGGGGGGGGTGGGAGGGGGGACACCAGCAGGTGTACAGGCTAAATTAAGCCAGGTTTTCCGTGAGGGGAATTGCTGATACCTTGATTTGCTTTTTTTGGGGGGGAGAGGTATAAATTTAAAAGCATGTAAGGTCACAGCTTTGACTGTTAGCTCGTTAAATACTCAGATAAGAGCACCATAGCCTTTGCTCTCAGCGATGCACGATGGCGGGATGGACACGCGGCTGTATGCCCCCCCGGTGCCCCCCCACCCCCGGCGGGCCCTCCAGCATGCCGGCCGCTCGTCTGCATGATCCGGGTCTCCCTGGAGTGCATGTCGGGTCTTGGTGGCCATAGAGACCGGGCCGTTGGGGCTACATGCCTTTTTATAGTGCCCCCCCCCACCGGTCATCCACCAAGACCTCCTCCGCATCCTCCCACGCTCGTTTTCTGGCCCACGTTCCCGCTTCTGTCACATTATGGAATTGCCCCGTGGATGCTCCTTATCCGGAATGATGTACAGCCATCTTAGGGTTCCATCTTTTTTGGGATGGATTGACATTCCGGGTCTCACACCCTGCTGTAAGAAGCCCAAGCACTCAGCTGTAATGCATGAACTCACGGGTCTATTTCAGTAAAAGTATCTGTGATAAAATATATTTAAAAATATGCAGTATAGAAATGCAATAATAACAATGGCTGACCGCGGGGGCTCAGAAGGGCCATGGATTCCTGGGCAGAGTCAGGGGGGGCAGCACTTTATAGGGGCCCCTGAACATGAAAAATGATCATTTACATGCTTGGGGAACAATTCATCTGTGCACCCCCCATTGAAAGTGGCAGCTATATTGGGGGCTCCCAGGGTGACATTCTGTCAGGGCTCCCAGAATTCTCACTGACTAGCGAGGGCAGTTAGCCGCCACAATGACATTCCCGGTGTCTCACTCAGGAAGTGCCCGGGGCCAACATGACGAGGGGCCCCTGGGAGGCCCTCGGGGGCCGCGTGTGAGAGGCTGGATAATCATTTGCCCTTTTTTCCGCTTCACAGGAGCCTGGCTGTAGGGAACATGGCTTCATGGGAGCCCAGGATGGGATTTGAACCGCAACGAGGCGCAAGCCACAGGGAACCCGGGGAGCCCGCACAGCCCCCTGGGTAAAAATGCTCGGCTGCTCACTGAGGGGTGAAGGAAAATGAGGCATGGGGGAGGAGCAGGCGGGACCGGGTCCTTGTTTGTGCTGTAAACACGGAGTGTGTTTTCCGCATTATGGCCGTGATATAATGAAGCTTCCTTTCGATGGCGCGCTGCACCACTGCCCCGGCTGCTAATTGATCATTAAGATACAGATGTCACTCAAGCTTTTAAAAGGCCATTTCACTTATTCATAAAAGGAGACCTTGAGGTCTAGGGTTAGAGTTAGGGCCAACTCATCATAGGGTAAAGATCGCGTGATGTTGCTGTGAAACAGCCGGCTCTCGGCTGACCTGTCTGAATCTGGTTCTTCTGCTTATAAATGTTCAGAAAAGTTTTGGTGCGGAGAAGGGGAACTTTCTGGCCAGCTCCTGGGGGAGGGGCTGCTTGGACACTGACGGGGGCTTTATAAGCATGAGACACAATTTTCATCTTGATAAAAAAAAAAAAAACACAAACAATCTGTGCTTCTGAGCGATAAAGCCAAACTGCCAGCAAGTACTGGCTCTGGTAAAAAAAAGCCTGTTTCTGGATAGCTATAAGCATTTAACTGGTAATACCACTCACTTAAATCTTCAGACACAATCTTCTCCTGATCTTTTAAAATTGCTAATATTTTAAAATAATACAGTGTATTTATACAGCTGTCTGCAGAAACACTCATTTTTCTTGGGGAATATGACTTAGGTCTCATATAAGGAGAGAATTATCATCCTCTTTATCTACACCAAATGTCCCAGTCAGTGTGTGGATCGCCTGCATTTATCCTTGATTCCACCTTTTCTTAAAACGTCTTAAAACTTTTACTGCTCACAAACTGTCACGCCGTAGACAGAGCGCTCCGCAAACGATCCAAAGGGTGCCAGTTCAGATCACAGAAGGCACTTGTTTTTTGTACCTGAAGAACCAGCATCAAAGTTACCCAACTGTGAAGATCATTATGAGTATAACTGCAAAACGAGACCAGAACACGTATCCTAGCAACCGACCAGGATTCTGTCCTGGGACCATAGTGCACTACCTAACCCATATAGCAAATGCAGATACCTCCATCTGAACCGACACAGGCATTAATGAGCACAGCAAACTGTGTCTGAACGACACCCATGTAAAGCGTCTTGGGGTGACTGCTGTGAAAGGCGCCATGTAAAATTAAATTAAATTGCACTGAAATGTGGAAACATTCTGCCAGTTCATCAAAACCAAGAGGAAATGCAATCGAACATGTAAACTTTTCAACACGGGCTCTCAATTAACACAAGCACACACACACACACACACACACACACACACACACACAGGATTGAAACTGAAATTATATCTTTATGGGGGCTCCATTCATTTCTATCTTACATTGCATCCCTGAGTTGTGTGGCAGTGATGCTACCTGCTGACCGTGGGAGGTGTGTGGAGGTGTAAAAACCACACTCGCATATTTAGCATGGCAGTCAGAGACGTCTGCGTCACTGTAACATGTAACTGCGCTCGAAAGCCCAGTGCCTCTTAAAGGGGAACGATCCGCATCCTCTGGCGCGGAACATGAAGTGTTCAGGCAGAACTCGGGTGCTCAGCTGCGGTAAACGGAAGGCTGGTCTGCTGACTGACACGTTACAATCCGTTCAAGCACCTGGTGGCCATGCACAGAATTACAGGTCCTACCTTTCACTCATGGATTACGAGGCCCTAGGAAATAAATAAAAATCACCAACTAGCTTATACATACACTACTTAAAATAATGCAAACCCAACGTTTTTTTTTTTTCCTGCCTGGTCATATGAAAGCGTAGATCAAATTTTTCACTTCCATCTGCTGTTCTCAGAAATAGACGGCACTTCATCTTTGTGCAATATTCCTAGGCCTGTTTTAAAGAAAGCATAACACAGGTCTGGCATTATTATGGGAGGTACTCGACATGCCTACTGAATACAGAAATTGAAGCAACTAGAAGAGTTCATTAACATTCCGCGTATACAGTATTCATGGAGATGAGTGTCTTCGGTGGGTCGTCGCAGTGCGTTAACAGGAGCAGCGGGAGAGCAACAGAAAAGCAGATAGCCAAAGGAAAGACTAACATTGACTTTGCATCCCAGGACACCTCCGGTGCACTTCCAGAGAAAACCCCAGAAACAGCAGTTTAATGTAACTGTGTACGAAACTCTGGCAAGCTCTCTCTCACGCACTGCGCGGGGTTTGATGACACTGCAAACTGGACAGCAGCCTTCCAAAGGCCTGGTCTGTCTGACTGCACCATCCATAAGTTAAAAAAATGATAACATGACACGATGAAACCCTGGGTCCTTTCTGTGTGGAGTTTGCACGCTCTCCCCGTGTTCGCATGGGTTTCCTCCCACAGTCCAAAAGCGTGCAGGCTAGGTTGATTGGTGAGTCTAAATTGGCCCTGTAGTTGTGTGTGAGTGTGCATGTGAGTGTGAGTGTGCGCACCCTACGGTGTGTTGGCGACTGCCCAAGGTTGGTTCCCGCCTGCAGCCATTGTTCCTGGGATAGGCTCCAGTCCCCCCCGCGACCCCAGTTGGGATTCAGCGGCTTCAGAAAGTGGATGGATGGATGGACACAATGAAACATTCAATATCTAATCAGTGGAATTAAAACTGACATTGAACCATTTTACACCAGAGTTTTTCTGAAGACACCTATTAGACATTCACGTGGCAAAATATTTTTTAAAATTCAAGGCTTCTTAATAATTCAGCCTCAGTGAATGTCTTACAGAAACATTAAAATCTCAAAATATATGCAGTGCATTAAAAAAATTAATTAGGACCCTCAGGCGCATGTAAAGACAGCTATTCTGTGCAATCGTGCGGCCCGTGTGTGTGCGGGAGGCCCTACTGTGTGACCAAACAAAGCCTGCCTGGGTCTCATTCTGTCATGCTGGGCACGAGACCTCCATATGCCTGCGCGGTTCCGCATAACCTTATATAAGTGTCTTCGTCTTTCATCCACACACCCAGGGAATCATCCAGCATAAGATGCCCAGCCCAGTCCTCACGTCCAGCGGGGAGACGACACTCGGAGGGCAGGAGCCCGGATAAGTGGCTAAACGCCAGCGGCGGGACACATAATTAATGATTCGGCCGATGTGCTCATCCTCTCGGCTGCTGTGGGCTCCGGGCAGGACCGGGTACAGCTGGCGCCCCCTATCTGGACTTCATGGCGCCCCCATCATCCATCCATTTCTCCTACCTGCTTGTCTTAGGGTTGTGGGAGTCCAGAGCTGATCCCAGAGGCTGCGGCTGGAGGGCAGGGAGGAGCCTGGGATGAGGCGCCAGCCCGACATTCTGCTCAGTGTTCATTTTTTTCCACTTCTCATTCTTAATTTATGATTCTCATTCACATTTAATGTTGCCTTTTGATGGGTGAACTAGATATGAGATCTAATGGTGATTGAGTGACATGCATATGCTGATGACAGACATCCCGCTCCAGCAAGGGACGGGGCAAATGAGCTGTAGGACAAATGGCATTAAGGTAATTTTGTTAACTGGAAGAAAAGACAAAAACACTCCAATTTTCCTTAATTTTCTATGAAAAACCCTGTTTTAGGAAACTGAGCCCCATCTAGGTCTGTGTGTGTGTGTGTGTGTGTGTGGGGGTGGGGGGTTACTTCTCCAAGTCCCCATTTGGATAACCTCAATTTTATAAAAATCATGCAATCGAAAAAGTAAAAGTGCCAAAAGTCTTGTATTTGGGTTGGTTACTTATGGTTAAGGTTAGGGATGGGTAGGGGATAAGGGTGTCGTGATTGGGATTAGGGTTTTTCCTATAGACATGAATGGATGGTCGCCATTTAGATAGGAAGGCCAACTTGTGTGTGTGTGTGTGTGTGTGTATAATTCTATGCTGTAAATAGCACCTCAGAATGCTGCATGCAGTGAATTTTTCTTACCCAACTGCACCATTGGGCTCAGCAGATTCTAGCAGTTATCAGGGATGGCGTCAGCACCTCCATCGAACACCGCGATGGCCGGACACGAGCTGATGCCGGGAGATACGAGCGCGGGGATGCCTGCATCCCATCTAGCTGATGCCGGGAGATACGAGCGCGGGGATGCCTGCATCCCATCTAGCTGATGCCGGGAGATACGAGCGCGGGGATGCCTGCATCCCATCTAGCTGATGCCGGGAGGACAGGCCATGCCTGCTGCCATGGCTTTACCTATTTTCAATTATTTATCAGATGCTTTTCTCTAAAACAACGTGCAGGTGGGGAAACGGCGTCAGACAGTCCTTGATGTAATTGTGGGTTAAGGGCCTCGCTCAGGGGCCCAGTGGTGGCATCACTCTGCTTAGCCTGGCATTTGATTTAAGATTAAAATTAAGATGCACTTTATTGATTATTGATTTATTGATTCTGGTGCAGAAATTCTGGTGCAGACAGCAGTACGAGACAAACATATATAGTGCCAAAGAGACAAAGTGCAAGAACACACATAGAGCAGACAAGTTAAGATGGTGCAAACAAAGGTACTTACACAAATAAAACATCCAGAAAAAAGAAAAAAGCTGAATAATGTGATACTACAGAAATAACTATTTTAAAATAAGACCAATAAATTAGCAATGATATATGTGCACTTATTAATAAGACTGCACCAGACATTTACTGTACAAGATTTGAACTGGCAACCTTCCGATTACAGATATATAGTGTCCTAACCCGTAGAGCCAAACACTACCCCACTTGGCCTACAAGCCCCATTTATCGCATGCCAGGACGGCTGGACTTTAAATCCAGTCTGAGCCGGGTGAACACAAGGGCTCTGGAAGGGACGTCAATGGCCAATATTGTTTCTCGTCTGTGCTGATGATAAGCATTAGGAAGTTATTGGAGCAAGCTAGTAAACAGGCAGAGGGGAGGACTGATGGAGGGAGGACTGAATTACTGATGCGAAACAGAGCCAATAAACCATCACCATAAAGCTTCTATGCACACCTGCATCCCAAAAACAGAGTCAGCTGTCATAAGTCCAAACCCTGTGATTATGGGCACTATCAAATTCTGGATGTGCTAACATATCACAGGCCGTTCAAACGTGAACTGAAATAGCAATGTGCTTCTAATTACCCAGCAGACTGATGTGGGGGCAGAGTGCTTGGAGATGGACTCTAGTTGCATAAACATGGAGATGACCTTACGAGACCCCCGCTGCTCAGTGTCACCCCCTAGTGGTAGTGTGGGCGGAAGTTGAGGCTGTTAGTCAGACATGGAATGCAGATAAACTAACAGGCGAGAAACAGCTATAACTCTGTACTTAATTCCGCCTCCGTGCCTTTGCATATCAGTAGGGCCCATTGTTGCTCACGACCCCAAGGTTGCAGGTTTGAATCGTGCAGTCTGGGTCAGTGCCAGAGTGGGAAGTTTACATTTTTATTTCTTAAGCAGATGCTTTTATCCAAAGCGACGTACACTCTTGAGAAAGCAGGGACAGCCAGTCCCTGGAGCAAATGCAAGTAAAGGACCTTGCTCGGGGGCACCATGGCAACATCACTCTGCTGACCCTGGGATTTAAACCGGCAACCTTCTGAGTTACACACTGCTTCATGTTTACATATTTTACATTTTTCCTTCACACGTACATTCCAAGGGGCATGTAGCTTGGCTTGAACTGGCAGTTTTTGTTCTGTGTGTTAGTGAGTGTGTGTGTGTGTGTGTGTGTGTGTGTCTGTTCTGGGTTGCAGCAACAGAACAGACAGTTATTGCAGACAGATAAACTCTCAAGTCCACACCAGATAAAAATGGCTTCGTAATGAAAGTGGAAAAAAAAACCCCCATAAAATCCAAAGCATTTGCAGCAGCAGTCACAACTCCTGTTCCTGACCAGTAAATTCACACCCTCCCTAAGCCAGCAAACATCCCACCCTACCGCACTTTTCTACCACAGGACTAACTTAGCCTTCTGTCAAAGTATAAAGGCTGTCTGGGCCTCAAATAGGTCTGCTAACACTACATATACCCAGTGCACACACAACATATACCCAGAGCTAACACTACATATACCCACTGCTAAAACTAAATATATCCAGTGCACACACAACATATACCCAGTGCACACACAACATATACCCAGTGCACACACAACATATACCCAGAGTTAACACTACATATACCCACTGCTAAAACTAAATATATCCAGTGCACACACAACATATACCCAGTGCTAACACTAAATATACCCAGTGCTCAAACTACAGTACATATAACCAGTGCCCACAAGCCACCACTGATGATAAAAGATTTGAGCAGTACAAAAATGAATTTGGGCTAACTGGTCAGCAGTCCTCAGCACTGCCCCTGTATGGTGGATATACTGTCATATTAAGCCACTGACATCCTAGGTACTCTGATGAAATTATTTAAATTGCATTCTTTGTGTGCACTATGTCCACTGTGCATCTGCACTATGTTCCAGCTGCTGTCTGCATCAGAATTTCCCCCTGGGATTAATAAAGTTAATCTTAATCAGAATCATTACTGTAACTAACAGTAATCGGCAGGGTAAAAAAGCAGCCAGCTTGACTGAAAGGCTGCATGCAGGGCCGCATTCAATTCTTACACAGCCTTTTCAGTGACTGGCACTTTCAAAGAACAATATACAGTGAGATTTAATATATTAGATATTAAGTCTTAAGATAAGTCGTTTATGAACCTGATAAAAGCCATATGTGAATGGGACTGAGGGAGGGGCTTATGGGGGCTGCCCCCACGAGGATACTTATACTGTTAATCCAGTTCAGCTCCTTTTGGTTCAGGTGAGGCACAGCAGTCTGTTTTTCAATACGGGTGACAGGAGTCCAGTGCTGCTGATGACGAACATCTCGCTGCAAGCACTTGAAAGGAAAACACCAGAGCCCAAAACAGTCTTAGTGATGGTCATAATCAGTCTGTGAGGGTGGGAGGGAAGGGCAACAGGGCAGGTGGGGGCGGGCTATTTCGGGAGAGATGGGGGCCCTGAGATGTGCCGTCTGCAATGTCTGCCACAGCCGTCGGGGTGAGCTGACCCCCTGCTCACCTGACCCCCTGCTCTCCACGCCTCAGGGTGCCATGGCGACGGCAGCACGCACTGGGATTCCGAGCCATGCACTCGTCCAGGAACCGGGGGACGTTCCCGTGACATCAGATTCCTGATGTTGTTTAAAGTGCCAAAGTTGGAAAACAGGTGAACGTGATCAGGACCAACCAATTGTGAGAGTCACTGAGCACACTGAAAGGGGGGGGGGGCAGCGCCCCCTAATGGTACTGGAAAGAGCTGCTACACTGCGCAAACATACATTGCATACTGTACAGTGCCAAGATGATGAACTAGCATCCAGCTCCAAACAGCATGTCCCCAAGGGTATTTTTACAGCTGGGACACTTGCACTGGTGGAACCACGGAGCTGGCAGGTCCTTCCAGAGAACAAACACTGACTCCTTCCTACGACTCAGAGCGGTGACCCATTCCCCCGGATCAGAACACAGTCACACCAAAACGTACTGCCTGCTGCTAACTGTCATGTGACACGACTCAAAAAAAACCCAGCAAACTGACCTTTGCCTCAAGCCTCTCACCTACAGCTGGAACACAGCACCCCTACTGGCAACACTCAGCGTCAAACCCAGAATATTCCGGAATATCTGCCTTTGCGGCGGACAGCTGAACATAGAGGATCAAGGGATGCATTCCACGTGAGAGATTATGAAACGATTCCCACCAATGACTCATCAGCAGGTCATAAAAAACCACACTGTTCATCTACAGAAACTGTATGTATCTGTCAGATCAGAGAAAAGCATCATAGGAAATTAGAGTCCTGCATGCAGTCGCTGAGACCCCCCTGCCTTTAGTGTGTCTGGAAAGTCTCTAAGCACTTGACACAGTTTCTGCAGTGATACAGTTCTTGCTGTGTCTCCTGATGGATCAAGAAGTGGACCTGACCACCAAACACCAAAAGAGCCAAGAGCAGTGACCTAAAAACCTACCCAGCGAGGAGGATTCTCTGGTAACTTCCAATTAAGATTCAGCTCTATAAAGGGCAAGGAGCCTGGAATCTGGGTCCTCTCACCTGTCATGTGACTGTCTTGCCTGGAATAGGCCTCTCTGTGAAAGGAACTGCATTAAAGCGCTGATTGACAGGGTCCTTCACTGGACTCTGACCTGAACATCGCCGTAGGCTCTCTCCATGTTAAAAGGGCTTTAGGGTCAATCAATCATGCCGTCTGGTCCCGTAATGCGTTTTTACAGGCCGGCCATAAAAGTGGGAGACTTTCTGCGAGAGACTGGTAAACATAGTAAAGGAATATGGCAAAACTGAAGATAATCGCCTGACCTTTTCAAAACAGGTGCCCACAAAAGTGCTGCTGGAAAAGCAGTGATGGACTTCATTCATCTGCGGGAAAATCACTCTAATCCTTAAAGAATTCAATACCTCACAAACTGAACAAGATTTCCTGGCTCATGTTGGCAGCCTCTATGGCCGCCTTCCCTCCTCCCAAACACACCTTGCCCTCCTCCGCTGTGTGTCTTTGCCAGCAATTCTACTCAATCAGCATCTTTACAAAAAAAACTAAATCCACATATCACTAGTTCCTTTCCCATTCTTCTACAAAAATTACTCTATGACTACTTACTTCTAAACAGCTACAGTAGCAATATGCACAATTGACATAAAGACAGATTAGTCGTTTGAATAACTAAACCTACAAATAATGCAGACTGTTTAACACCTATAACAGGCTTTTAAATCATAAGTTAACATAAACATGACGAGTCGGAACTGGAGGACTCTCACCAAATGTGAAAAGAATTCCTTTAGGGAAGTTAGCAATATACATCAAAATGTCACAAGGAGGAGATAAAACATGATGAGTTGAGGCTATCGAGCACACAGAAAGCAGAATGATGTGTCGATTATGGATTAGCTCAGAGCTCCAGCTTGTTAACTTCAAAGTTAACACCGGATGAATTTATTGCCTAACAAAGCTCATCTTAACTGCGTCAGTAAAAATCTCACAAATAACTCTGCACTGTACTCTGATGGTGTGAAATACTTACTGTGAGAAACTACAAGGAAAAAAAAAATCACAAATCCATAATGGCTGTGAAGAATAGGCTACTCATACAATACTCATATGATACTCATACTGTACAATACTCACACTGGGACAAGGCTGTGCTGGGGGTGTCTGCATCACTTCTTCCACTCACCCACCTACCTCCCCCACCCTCCTGATGTTTTTGCTATTACTGAGGCCCACAGAGCACAGCAAAGGCCTCAGGATTGGAGAGGCGGATTAGTGCCTGCAGGGATCAAAAGCAGCAGAACAGCCCTAGCTGATCCCATTCTCTGAGCATAACTGGACCCATAGCCTTCCCAGACAGTGTTTTCATTTCATTTTAACTAAACACAACTTCTGCGTAACTAAGCAAACACAGTAAACTAAGGGACCCTCACTGAATCATGGTTTCTCCACTCAAAGAGGGAGCACCAGGAGGTTCAGGAGAAAGATCTGAATTCAGCCAACCATCTTCAGCCCACTCATCCAGCACAGGGACACTGGGAACCTCTCCACGGAAGTACAGGACGGACAGGATGTCAGTCTCCCACACAAAAAGCAATTCAGAGGCACCACCCGGCCTAAATGTCTTTCGACTGTGGGAAGAAACCAGAGGAAACCCAAACACAGGATCCACACCCAGAGCTGAGAGAAACCCTCAGTTCTGGAGGGGTCAAAAGCCACATACCTGGGCACCGTGATGCACTATAAACTTTCGGTTTATATGTTTGACATCTACATCTTTTTAACAGGCAAGCGCGTCATGAGATTAGTATTATCCAGGATCATCCACGAAAAAAAAAATCGCCGCATTGTAAACTTGACGTTCCACTTCTGCCACCTAGTGGTCACTCTATGGAAGTGTAGTCGTTTAAATAAATAATAATAAATAAAACGTCCGCTACGAGGTTTTCACCAGGCCCTTAACCACAAGTTAATTAACAGCGGTGGTCGGCAAATTCCGTGGGGGGAAGGGGTGCAAAACTTATTATATTACTAGGTAACTGTTTTTCTCCCGCAGTACCGCTTACTGCATTCAAACCCGCAGCCCTTACCTATCGCACTTATTTTACACTTATTACGCGATGTGTGTAATAAAGCCTGTCTTCGGTGAAATGGCATGAGATTGGCACACTATTAGCAGCGTGGTGTGTTGGCGCACCTGTGATGTTCCACCCCACTTTTAAAACCAGGAAAAAAGGAGAGAATGTTTATCTGTGATTCCCTTCCAGCAGCCCTGCATGCACTCGATCCATCTCTGTCGAAAGCTTAGCATTGCACTGCCAGCGGGGGGCTCTGATCTTAATCGCCTAGCGGTAATGCCTAATCTGCTGTGGAGCCCACAACAGCTTTGCGGTCTATCTGCAAAGGGGACGCTCTGCTTGGGCAGGATACAACCCCATCACGGTATCGCCGTTTAACCGCAGCCCCACGGAGATAGCGATTTCAGTACTTAAGATTTCCACCGCCCGTCGCCTAGATCAATGTACGGATCGTTAACGTTTATCTTGGCGGTTAAGAAGGGCTCACACGTTCACTTGTCAGCTGCAGTAGGAATCCCCGGCAGACTCGTAACACCAGTCAACTAGGTATCATACCTCTCCTCACTCATACTTATCATTTCCAGCGACTTTTTTTTAGTGTTGGGTGAAAGGCTGAATCGCGCATTTCCAGCTAAAGTACCTGCCGCTTCCACTTGGGGGAAAGCAAGCAGTAGGCTAAAGGAGGCATACTGTTCCATTTCTGGGGGGCTTCCCCAGCTGAGCGAACACCCCTGTACGGCAGATGATGTCATACTGTAGATAATACAGAGGGAACCGCAAATCGCAGAGATTAGACAGGGCTGAAGACAGATAGTCTGCTTATATGGAGGACCCTAGCTGCGGTTTGGCCAGTTTTGTTTAAGTTACTCAGAAAAGAAATCCGTCGCAGACAGCCATTGAAAGTTCATGTCTAGATAGTAAAAATCCAGACCAAAGTTTTGTTTCAACCAACCAGTGAGTACTCTGTGACTGTGGGTGCGTTCGACTTGGGCTTAGGTCTGTTTGCAGCTGACGTGACGTGGAGCGCCATCTGCCGGCGGCTGCAGGGGTGGAGTATAAACTGACTGTAGCCAAGTGGGACAACTCCTCGTAATCTGCGAGACCTGACTGCAATGACAGCACTGCCAGAAGGGTGTAGATAAATCTATACAAATATCACCTGCATACACATTACTTCTTTTACAATAACCAACTCCTGATCCAAACTCTTACACGTATTTCAAGGATTCAAAGATTTTATTGTCATGTACTGTACAATTCTTACTCGAATGCCTTCTTCACAGACTGGACGATTAAACAAATAAAGCAGCACAATATTACAGTAACTAACAATAAATAAACCACTAACTTACGTGTACTATTAGAGCATTTATGTAATTTATTTAAGCTTTATTTTACCAGGGAAATGAACTGAAAACCAGTTCTCCCTGCTTTACGGGCTTTTCGGGAGAAATAGCAGGTAACGCATCGGAATTTCCTGGAATATAAACGTCATGCGTGTAACTAAACTCTTCAGCCAATAAGGGCAAAGTTGTTTCGTCACGGATGCAGTTCCAGTTTGTGCAGCCGGCTGAGAGGTGCTGCACGATCTTTCTTAAGTCATCTCGCTCTTGCGAGGTTTTTGTACCATGTGACATGGTGACGTTTGCAGCGCCAGCTGACAATAGGGTCTAGCTGCAGACGCCTGTAGAGTGGCGCTGCACCCGAAATACGTCACCTCCACAGGAAACACGTGATCTTTAAGGGTGTAAAGTGCAGCTCTGGTTAGGGTTAAGGATAAGGTTAGAGTTTATTTGCTGTAACACAGAGTTGAAGTCATGTGTTTCCTGTGGAGGTGACGTATTTCCGGTGGAGCTGGACAAAGTTGGACAAAGCTGATGTCGGACAAAAAAATCTAACCATGATGCATTGCGCCAGGACCAGAATGAATTACTTTAAGCCAGCGTTGTAAGCAGCTGCATTAAGTTGAACGCACTCTTATGTTCAACTGGTTGGTTGAAACAAAACCTTGATCTGGATTTGTCCTTTCTGGACCTGAGCTTTCCACCTCTATCTATGATGGATTACTTTTCTGAGTAACTTCCCCAATATCCGCTCTTTTTAAGAGGAACCATATTATACTTCTGTTTTAATCCTGAAAGTTTCAAAAGGGACTAGCCAAGTAGTGTCTAAGTATTTGTTTGCAAGTTTAAGTAGGAAAACACTCTTGTGGAAGTCACAGCTCACCAAAACTGGAGGGGGTTATTTAAAAGCTAAGAGTGCTTGGTTCGGTAGTGAGTGTTAGACCACCGATTCTGAATAAAGAATGGAGGGCTGACATTTAACACCAAGTGTGATATAGAGAGAGGCAGCGGTAATGCAGAGCAGGACATGTGAGCTTCAGCTGCTGTCGTGCTGGGTATGGCTTAGAAACACACACACTCACACACAATCACAAAAACACACACGCAATCACAAACACACACACACACACACACACACACACAAAAACACACACACACACACAAAAACACACAATCACACACGGACACTCACAAATACACACACACACACACACACACACACACACATAGAGGTGTAGACACATAGAGACTGGACCAGGAGTGTAATATAGGCATAAAAGTCTCCAGAAAATGAATACTGGACCAGTAGCAATTTCACCTCAGAGCGGAAGATCCCAAGGTGGACATCCTCCTTTGGCGATTTTACTGCGGTGCAGTTGCACCCCCTACTGGTCAGATCAAAATGCTATTTCAGCAAATTAAGTTCAATGAAACTGCAAATTTGTAATATTGTAGTTATATTTGAAAATGTGTCTTAGTATTATCAATGTGCATGTAATAATTAATTGTAAATATGTTTCATTTTATTTTACAAATTTACCTGGAAGAATGACTGGGCTCTCTCACCTTGAACTCCTTGGGAGAAAACCCAAGTGGCCTACGGACATCCCTGAGATCATTAGCTACTCCTGGAGGCAGCTGCTCTTGATGGACGACGGACACTCTGACCCGGCCCCGCCTGAACGACGTGCCTCTGACCTCCAGCCGCTTCTTTCTTCTTTACAGTCCCATCCATTAACGACACGCCACCCCCCCTGTTTTCCCGCCGTAAGGAGATCATCGGAGTGGGACCTGGCCACAGACTCACTCCCTCCATCGTAGCCGGGGGCCAAACGAATGCAGCGGGCAGGTCCCTTCGCCTGGTTACGGATTCCTGCCTCCTTTTTCATGACTATTTTATTTCATACCTGTTATTTATGAGAGATGAGGGAGGTCAGGTAACTGGCACTATTTATGTGGCCCCGCTGTGGGCCTGGCTTCAGCTCGGAAATACTGGGTGGCCTACAGGATTATCTCAGCAGCTAGGCTTATGACTGGGTGATACGGTGTCACCGACCCACAGTCCCCAGCTGAGAGTGCACTAAAGTGAGTGATGCAGGAGCATTTCGCCTAAGAGTAGCGATCATTGGCTAAGGCTCCTTCACCCTAACCTGAACGCTGCTGAGATCGACTAATGAGAAGCATATATCTTAAAATTTGCCCAATATTATTCTCTTGACTTTCTAAAGCCCTCCTGTGTTTCTGTTTGATTTAAGTTGTGAACTCCAGTGTACCACAGTTGGCAAAATATTCACAATATTTGAGCCACATCCAGTCATTTCACACTTTAAATTGGAATACATATTAACAGATTTATTTTAAAGAATACAGTTGTTCCACTTTTGAACACTAGGGGCACAGTTTGACTAAATATACCGGGATGGACCATTAAAAACTGGGTACCGCGGAACGTCTTGCATATATTAATTCAGAACAATAAGTGATCCAATTAGAAGATGACTGGTAGACACGGGAATAAAGCCGGGAGATGTCTCTGGCCTTCCAGTACTAAGCCTATACACTCTGGTGGCTCGACTAAAGTCAAACTTTAGAACCTAATTCCTTGGAACAATTAATAGTTAAAGAGCATAATATTTGAGAGGTTTTAAAACTGCGGATCAGGTGCTGCTGTATGATTAAATAATTTGCAGTAAATTGCTACTGTATAAATCTGGCTTAAAACAAAACACCCCAGGGTCACGGTGAATTGTACAGTCATATGGGGTGTGACGGCTACAGCCACACAGTAAGGTTTGGAACATATTTGCATCCTAGATTTATTTTGTATGCTTTGGCTTTATTTACAGTAATTCAGATCTTAGTTGATTTTTGGGTTTTGTTGGGATAGTATATTTCGATATTGTAGGGTTTAGTGTAATGATTAATTTAGACAATTATTTGGTTTGCAGTTTTTGGTGTGGGGGA
>JAODLC010000085.1:22521091-22541198 GCA_026781145.1 Hippopotamyrus pictus | reverse complement strand
CTATCTATCTATCTATCTATCTATCTATCTATCTATCTATCTATCTATCTATCTATCTATCTATCTATCTATCTTCTTGACTCACTCATTCAGTTCTGTTCTTGCCATTTTGCTGTTAGTTGCAGTTGGCTGCCAAAGAGATACTAAGCACACGTTTGGCATTTTATGTTAACGGTGTTATTAATTAATAAGCAGCCGGTTATGCTTGTCAGTTAGCTTTTAAATTTAGAACAGCTCTATTAGAACTATAAATTTTGTTTGAGCTATTAGCAGTTGAAATTCTTAAAATTAATGTTTTACTTTTAATTTATGTTTTTTTCTAATCTGATATATATATATATATTTTTTTAAACAAATTAAGTAATGATTTTTGTTATAAAAATCAATACGTTTGCATTATCTTTCCTGAATTAAGCACACGTCCCAAAACGTTCTGTGAGCACCGTTTATATATACCCCCATTAGAAAGAAAAAAAAAACACTTCTTTGTTTGCTGATTGAAAGAACTTGAACCTCAAACCTGGGGTCGCTTTCTGCTTTCTCTGGCTCCTCCCAATACTGTGTCGACATTCGACCGTCTCCATAAATTGACCAGTCAGTCTGATACAGAAACTACGGCATGACGTTAGTTAGTAATGAGTTAAAGGTCCATTGAGCCACTCCCTGCCTGCTGATCCTCTCCAGTTTGACCCCCCCCCCCCAGGTGATAAGTTCATGAAGCGCGTGGGGGAAGAACTCCTGACGGTAGCCATTCCTTTTAAAACAATCCCAGAGAAAAGAGAGGATTGCGTCGTGGGGATAAGTATAATCGAAAAATTTAATGTTAGCAAACGTGCCTACAAATCTACATGACAGATCTGTGGATGGTACTGGTGAGGGGTGGAGGGATGGAAATTAAGTGGGAAATGGTGGTGAATGAAATATTAGATATATGTGATTCATTTACATTGGCTTCCGCTACTTCTGGGGAGAATTTAGAGGGTGACACTGACGGAACACTAAGCACTGCATTAGTATTAGCTTTGGATGGGGCTGGCAGTCAGGGCCTTGACCTGATTCGTACGCATGCGATACCCAGTTGGGGCATCCGTGTGTTCGCCTGTCCCCCCTTTGCACCCTTACTGGCTCGCTCTCTCTTTTAGATCAAACAATACAGACAAAACAAATTAAACGAACATGACACCATTTTACACCATACTGTCAGGAGGGGACGTGGCGGTAGATGGGACTCATTCAGCAGTGCTACTGCTGGCTGGCTGCTTGCAGGCTTCCACGCCGCCTCGAGGGGCGCTCCTGCACATCATTCATGTCGTCGTTCAGGCTCCAGACATATTTCCATGTCCACTCGCGGTGATCCGCTACTGGAGACACTGAGAAGAATCGTCGTACGTGCACATATTCAGCCTGTTGGTGAGGTAAAAGTTTAGGTAAATGCTAAAAAGTAATAGACACTTTATTAATCCATGTGGGGAAATTGTCTTTACGCCTTCCCTCACCGTACTCAATGTAGTAAGCTGGCTGTGAAGAGGTTGTGGTGCCCAGGGAGTTGGGGGTTAAGGGCCTTGCACAAGGACCTACAGAGGTTGCCAAGGCTGGGTTCAAACCAGTGACTTTCTGATTACAGGCATAGAGGCTCAGCCCACTGAGCTGCATGCTGCCCTGTAATATTCCTGACAGGTTGTAATTCAGGCCTTAACACTGCTCTGCTGCCCTTATCCTCCACTTCCTTATGACTCGACTATCATGACACAACTTACATTTCCCACAATGCCTTGCATCACTGTAAATACCTATTTGTTAGCTGCTGCACGTATTATATTATCCACAGTGGATAAGTGCTTACTGATGACGAATGGATGTTTTATTGATCAGTTTCAGAGTAAGCTAATATCTACCAGCAATTGAGTAATTCAATCACTTTTATCCCTCATTGCCTCCGTGGTCAATGAGGAAAACGGCACCCATTTTATTTTTACATTTAGTGTCACCAGGGACCACAGCATTTAATCTTTTTCCTGGTTATAAATTGCATCCATACTTATATTTTCTAAAATGATGCCCGAATAGATAAATGACCTAATCACACCGTAAAATAACCCTTTCTCATCTGCCTTTCTATTTGCTTTTTCATTCTCTTTTAATAATAAAAAAGCCTTTCCTCTTTTTGGAGAATCCTTGTACCCATTACTTAGTGTTACTGTGTGTTGACAGTCCATAGCTCCCCGCTCGTCTGAAGTGAAACATTTCCGACAATGGTCTCTCTCCTCTGTTTATGTTGTTTACTTGCTTGTCATATAAGGACTTCTTGCTCATTTTATGCGTCTGAAGGTCCGTGGGGCTCACTTAGAACCTCACCCTGTCATCTCTGAGTATATTTACAAGTCTCAGCTTGCGGCTCGCTAATCCACCACGGATGTCACGCACAAACACGTGCTCATTACTGGGACGCGACTTAACGGAGCAGATCGACACGGAGGAGGAATAAAGAGCGATTCAGCGGTGAAAACAAAGCGAGGAGTGGCGCGAAGGAGCAGGTTAGCAAGCTCGCGTCTTATTGTTCTCCACAAGAAAAGTAAAGGATTCGAGACGGGAAGAAGGAGGGGAGAGAGGCTGTGGAGGAAGAGAGAACATTCCAGCCACATCGTATGTGGGCTCTGAACATACCATTTACAGGCAGCTCTCGACTTATGTAAAACTGACATCCATAAATCTTGAAAAATACCAGTAATACACAGAGTTTACAGAAGCGCGAACACTAAAAGGCGACATAAGCCTGCGAGCTAACTTTATGTTTTCATTTATTTAATATGTGTTTTTGTATGTATCACTGGTCCTTTTCTGGCTTTTGTGTGTTTAGTTATAAGGTGGGGGGGGGGGGGTCAATCCGACTTACTGTACATTAAATAGGACTTGCGTAAAGGCTTGTGGAACAGATTAGTTACATCAGGTGAGAAATGCCTGTTCACTGTTGGCTGTTCATTTCAAAGAAAAGGCCACTGCTGGCTATGTTACTTGTACTGTCAGGACTACGAGAGTAGCGATTATTCTCGGTCATTGGTTGGGTCACCTGACCAGGTCACCTGACCAGGACACCCTGCTTGTCTGCTACCTGTTGCTCAGTGAGGACAGCAGTCCGTGCTGACGGTTAGGACCTCACTGCGGTTCTGGCGGACTGGGTCAGTGTCTGACTCTTAACCAGCACCACACCGCATTAATTGACCCGGATCTGAACCCCGGGGGGTTGTGCCTCCCGAGTCAGCCGTCCCAGCGAGTCACAGTCACACGGAGAGTCATTCAGGGGTCTGCACACCCAAATGATCATGCTTAGTGGCACTCGGACACTCAAAAGAAAAATTACCTATAGCAAGTCCTCTTCTGAACCCTGTGTGGGTCATCATTCTTACTTTTAACTTTTCACTGGGATGAGAAAAAAAGACTGGAGAAAAAAACACATCACAGACGCCTCACCTGCAAGCAGACATTTAAACGATTTTTCTCCAGCAGGAATGTCACACGATTCCAGTACCAGATCTGGCCACGCATGTCAGTGATTAGCGAAGAGCTACTGTAGTGCCAATATTGAGATTCCCATTTGCTTTACACAGGGACAGAATACAGCATAAGCGGAATGAAGCATCAGCAGAAACTGATGCAGCACATAATTACCCGGATGGCAGTGTGCCCCAGAGGACGGCATCTGCGGGGAAAGCCGTAAAAACACCACGCGGCTCGGGTGCGAATGCAGAGGGGAAATAAATACAGTAAGGAGGCGAGTGTGGAGAAGCAGCAAAACCAGTCCAGCAAAACCAGCAGCAGTCAGCATCCAGGCTCGGATTTGATGTAATGCGTTAGTAATGCCGATTGTTGACACGGTAACGGCGTAGACCCGCCCCCCCTCCACTGCTGGCCGCCCCCAGTTGGCTGTCTGACTAACGCGGTTAGTCATGCCCAAGCAGGCCTTTGAGGCGCCCTCGTCTCCCCCAGGCGGTACAGACTCCCCGCTGAGCCTTCAGCCCGGGCCCAGGAGGAAACGCATCGCTTTGATCATCGCCGTGCACAGCGGCGCCTCCACTTGATCAGCGATGGCCAGGACCCTGTGGACTTGGATATGGCCCTTCAAAGGTGCCTGGGGGTGGATGGTGGGAGGTAGGGGGCGGGGAGGGTGGACGGACTCCTTTAAAGGGCTGCTGAGGGAATTTTCGGTCTAAGAGCAACTTCTTGACTGTCATTTGTGTATCTGGTAGCCGGTGTGATTTTTCAGTCATTCATACACAGAGCTGCATCACTCTCGGCTCACCTTGATCAAAGATAAAATACCGTCTCCCTACCCCAGGCGATTGGGCTACCTGTGGGTCAGTTCATAATCAGCAGATGCGGCCGCAGAATCAGAAACGGACTAATGACAATTTCGGGTGAGTTGGAACTGCTGGTTCGAAATCACCATGGTGATAGGGTCCACAAGAATGAGAATGAGGCCCGGTTGACGAAATCTCCTGGTGGGGGTTGGGGGGCAAGGTGGCATTTTATCAGGGTGGCCAGAACTGAGCTACGCCCCAGCCATTGTGTCTAATCACCTAACTGTATGCTTATGATGCTTAATGGTCATGTTCCATCATCATCATCATCATCATCATCATCATCGTCATCATCATCATCGTCATCATAATCACCATAACAACCACAGGTGACATAAAGCAGACGCAGACGTGTTATTCCCGCCGCCACCTCGTGACGTACCGGCCCCTGATGATGGAGGGGGCCACCCAGAGTTCAAGCTCAGAGCTCACGGCCTGGCCCTCCGAAGACATATGGGGGCTGCCTCCCGGGGGCTGCTTCCCGGGGGCCTTCAGTGCTTCGCTGGCTCACAGCTTCTGATTTATACGTCTAATTTCTCAGTGCACTCTACGTATAATAACTCAGCCGATCCTCTTCTCAGAGTACACTGCATGTATATAATACTTCATGTAACAAGGTGCTGTACATGGGGAGAATCTTATTTCTAAATAATAATAAATGAAAGGAATCTGCTTCTCAGTGTTTAATAATAATACCCAGGCCATAATCAGATACTACTTAACCATTCAGAGCAGAGTCAGGGGTAGAAAATCAGAACTAAGAAATATGCATGAGCACAATTTCATAGCACTGGTTTCCTTGAGCTTGTAATTAATTGGAAGCTTTTTATTTTGCAGTTTTAAAGACACAGGTGAACACAATTTGTGTGACCTGAGGTATAATCGTGAGAAGACACTGGCCATGCCCACTCATTTGGCCCCGCCTTAGACCCCGCCCCTTCCCGCCATCATGCCCTGCCTGGGGATCCAGCAGAGAGGTGGGCAGGCAGTGCTGTCAGCTGTGTGATTGGATGGCAGCTGGTCCCTCGGGGGACAAAGCCAATGACTTAATGGGCCGTGCAGTCATTTCCCCGCCCACCCACATGCTTTGCCCCTTGAAGGAGCACATTTCCCCAAACATCTTCTGTCTGGCGTGTAATTTGGGGCAGGGGAGATGAACTGCATATGATCGTCACGTCTGAAGGTTATCCAGGTGGGCTGAGGCACAGAGTTCGGTCTCTGGCTGTGATTTTAGAGTCATTAGGGGATGGAGGTCTTTTGTTCCCTCACCTACACCCAAGACGTGATGTTTTGCAGAAGCCCACAATGAAAACACAATGCTGAGCTTAATCAGTCTGCTCTCTTGCCCCTAGGGGACAGGTGGGCTGTCCAGACTGGCACGAAGGCCACTTCAGTGAAGAGAAGAACACAGCCAGCAGGAACGTGACTGTGGAAAATGGATAATTAAGCCATCGGTGGGACTCTGCTGACAGCACTGCGGCGTGGGGAGGTTGATATTCGCCTGGGTTGCTGGGGAGGACCTCGGGTAGTCCTTGTAAAGCCCAGGGGCCCTGGGGGTGGGTGATCCTAAGTGCTGTCCCTCAGCGCCGGCTCCAGAGGGTCCCGTCGTGTGAGTCAGCTCATTGTCGAGCCCCACATCAAGTCCATTATTATGCTAATTGGGCCGATTCAACGGCCTGGCTCTGGACTGAGGCTGGCAGCACTTTGGAGTGAGCTGGGAGTCCCACAAGGGCTGTGATTGGTCTGAACCAGGACACGGGACCACAGACTGGCACCACTTTACAGGGGTGGTGCTGAATGGACTGGTGATGTCCGACTCGGAAATAATAATAATAATAATAATAGCATAAATAACAATAATAATAATTTGCGGCTCCAAAACAAGAAGTTTATTAAATAAATGGAACACACTGGGGTAAACAAAAGGACCACAAGAGGCCAAAACAAAATGGGAAATTTACAGAACTAACTAAGAGACTTTAATAGCACAACCAGGGAGACAGAACTAACCAGGACTAACCTAACAAGATGCCAAAAGGAAATAAACTCAGGGATAACAATACACCAGGAGCAGGCAAGGGAACAAAGCATGAACACAGGCACATAATACAATGACTGACTAACAGAGTGAGAGCAGGCACTTAAATACACACAGAGAATCAGGGCAAACAAAGGACAGGTGTAATGCAGGCAAATCAACCCATCAAAAAGGAGCACAGGTTAACAGGAAACAGGTGGATCTTATAACCTTACTATCGTGTTTGGGTCGGCACCGACCCGTTTGTAAGCATAAAATGCATAGAAGCACCACATAAATGTGTGTACTGCATCAGGGCTTTTAGACTTTGTCAGGAACCTCTATTTAAACAAATGAAATTAAACCAAATCAAGGCAAGGCATGCCCATACATGTATTAATGAGAGGTATGCTGTCAAAAGGAAGGTCCAGAAAGTCACACCAAAAATATTAAAACCAATCTTTTCATGGATAAGGACGCTTAACAGGGTAAACAAGAGGTAAGAAAGGTTTTGAGGGTATTTTATGGCTGATTTAAGACACGGGTCTGCACCGACCCATTTAACATAAGAGATATTAACAGAAAGGTATCATAGGACAAAGGATAATCTAAATCATGGAACTAAGAGACTAACAGGAAAACAGGGAAACAGAATCTAACACTAGGAATATAGCAAAAACAAGTAATATATAACCACAAACACAGGCACCTAACAAAACCTAAAGCAGAACGGAAACCACAAACTAGGAAGAAGAAAACTAATAGAAGAGAAACACTGGGGAACTGAAATTGAATAAATACAAATAAACAGTGGAGGCTGCTCTCAAACACATGACCAAAGGATTTAACATCAACATCTTCGGCTCATAGAACTATGCAGCAGTCAGGGGAGCTGGGGAAACACACTAGGGACTCGAAGGACAAGACACAGGGTGGAGAACAGGATGGCCAGCGACACCTGCTGGCCAAACGGGGAGGAGACATCAAAGACAGGGTTGGATGGTACAGACCATGGCACTTCTCGGATCAGGGTTTGAGTCTCCGCCATGATTCCATGTGTGTGGAGTTTGCATGTTCTCCCTGTGTCGTCGTGGGGTTTCCTCCGGGTACTCTGGTTTCCCCACACAGTCCAAAGACATGCTGAGGCTAATTTGAGTTACCAAATTGCCCATAGGTATGGGTGTGTGTGTGTGAGTGAATGGTGCCCCGTCCTGGGTTATTCTCTGCCTTGCGCCCACAGGATAATCTCTGGACCCCATGTGGACCTGGATAACATAACTGGTTACAGAAAATGGATCGACAATATCCCTGTGATCACTGCCATAACTATTACCTGGATGACCATATGCAGCCTTCAGCTCACACATGAGCAGTAGGTTTCTGAAAGAGAGCATACGCTCTATTTCATTGATTAATAAGCTTCATAATTGCTTATGTTCAAAAGGCTGCAGAAAAACAGAAATAAATTAACCCTCAGCACAGTCATGGTACAAAACTGGAAACTGAGCAGCCTGGTTTATGGAGAGTAAGAGCAAAGAGCGATAGAGGGAGGAATCCGATTCAGAGTGCGTAACTGCTGGGTGTTTAACACACTTCCTGGAGATGATAAGGGGAAAAAAATCACACCTTAATCCCCTTTAGAAAACAAAGATTTTTTTTAGCTGTTAAGAGAATAACACTCAACAGGAAAGTGTGGGTAAAAACATATCGGGAAGGATCTGATTGGTATGCTGTCTGTGCGAGACAAGGGGCTCACACCTGCAGAGAGGCTGTCTGCTTTGTGAAGTGGGAATCATGGGCATGTTGTGATTCGCACTCTCATCTGTACACCGTCACCCCTTATGGTTTTACAACAGCGACGCCCATCATTTATTATCTGCATTTTTATTGCTGAATTACTAAATATGTAGCAATCAGGCACATACACATACTCAGAGTACTCAGTACTCAGAAGGTAATCTATAGTGACCAGTCCAGCAGTCAGGGATGAACACATGGAAGCTGAAGATCCCCAATTCTACCCTTAAATGAGTACTTATCACTAATTATACTCCTAGAATAGCAACTACTAATACTGCTACTTTTACTCTTACTACTAAGAGAAATTAATAAGTGAATGGGTTATCGTTACCAAGGCCACCTCACCTGCCTTGAGGAGTTTTCATTGAGATACTGTTGTTAACCAGCTAAAGCTTTACAGGCTGGGTAGTTGACAGATCCAGCGCTAGGCTCTGGCGGAAAGGTTTCCTGCTGCAGGTCCTTTTCCAGCCAGTAGGTGGAGCAGGTGAGACACAAAATTCCCCTTGCCTTTAATAACAGTCCTAGTCTTAAACCGCATTTGTAACAGGGCGAATATTACCCCCTTTGGTCTTGCGGCACTGTTTCTGACCCTTTAACCCATAGGATAAAAAGCAGCAGATGCACCAGAAGTACTTTCAAGCAACTAAAGAGGACTCAGCAGCTGTCTAAACCTCGCCGTGGGCCATTCGCAATCGGATGGTGATCATCGCCATGGCCCTCGTTTCCGTGGAGGCTGAGATGGCTTACACTTTTTTCTCTCTGGAGACAAGGACTTTGTGTTCTTCTGCTAGACCCCGTTGTTCCCTCTTTTCCTCTCTTAAACCTTATAAGAGCTTACGAACTGCTCTCAATGACTGAAAGAGCAGACAAGAAGTGACTTTGCATGTCGTTCAGGGGCAAAACCCAGAAGAACTTAGAAACTGTTTAAGAAAAGCCATTTCAAATACTCACAGCGTATTTCATCATTGATGTCAATAATCCCCAAGCAAATACATATTTATGAATATTTTACCTGCTCCTCAGGAAACACATTGTTAATTACTTATATTCCTTGAAACATTCCACTGATATTATACAAAAACAGATTCCTTGCATGCATTTTCCACTGCAGGGAGGCATTGTTTTGCCTAATTGCACATCCTATACTGCATATTGCTGTGCTTACTGACAATACTTAAAATAATCATTTCAAACCACAGAAAAGTTTTCTGAGTATATTAGACTCTATATTTCTGTTATCAGATTTTGGGTGATTCATCATATTTATTTGTGTGTAATACTGCACCCAGTGTCACAATGGATGTTTGGGCAGTCGCACAAAATAGCAGTCAATTGGGAACCATTACTAATTAGCCAAAATAGTGGTGTTCCTGCAACCAAGTGTGATCAGCCACTACAGTGAGTGTTGATCAGACAGAATAAGGGTGAATCTAAAGCGAGTGCTGATCAGACAGAAAAAGGGTGTACCTACAGCGAGTGCTGATCAGATAGAATAAGGGTATACCTACAGTGAGTGCTGATCAGACAGAATAAGGGTGTATCTACAGCGAGTGCTGATCAGACAGAATAAGGGTGTATCTACAGCGAGTGCTGATCAGACAGAATAAGGGTGTATCTAAAGCGAGTGCTGATCAGACAGAATAAGGGTGTATCTAGAGCGATCACACAGAGTAATGTATCATTTTATTTATTTGATCTTGCATGCAGACAGATTCTCTCAGTCCTGACCCAAGCAAAAAAAAAAAAAAAACGAACAAACAAAAAAATGGCTAATGGTTGGCCAGTTTGGGGTCAAGGTCTATAAATAAAGGATGTCTGTTAGTGTGTTAGTGTATCGCGGTTGGTGGGTCTGGGGTCAGGCTTCAGCCGTTAGTGAAATCTGGGTGGTCACACTAGATGATCACGGCAGCATACCACAGATGGTCAAATTGGGGTTACGTTCTTCCTCATTTATCATTTTTGCACATTTTCAAAAGGGTTCAGTGCCCATCTGAAGGGTAAAACAGCAGAAACTTCAAGCTTTACCTGAGCAGCATGTGGAGTGTGGTATGTTTCTATTCAGGGCAATGTGTGGCTGTGTGGTTTAGGACACCATGCCTGTGATGGGAATGTCCCAACTACAAATCCTGTGGTCAGCAGAGTGATGATAACAGTGGGCCCCTTAAACCCCAGTTACTCTAGGGGACTGTCTTGCCCATATTTCTCAAAGAAAAAAATAAATGTGTGTCACTTTGGAGAAAAGTGTGAGCTAATGAATAAGACGTAAAGTAGCTTTTCAGCACTGGACATCTTCAGCCGAAATGACGCACGACCCCGATTTCAGCACTGGACAGCTTCAGCCGAAATGGTGCACGGCCCCGATTTCAGCACTGGACAGCTTCAGCCGAAATGGTGCAGGGCCCCGATTTCAGCACTGGACAGCTTCAGCCGAAATGGTGCACGGCCCCGATTTCAGCATTGGACAGCTTCAGCCGAAATGGTGCACGGCCCCGATTTCAGCACTGGACAGCTCCTGCCAAAAAGCACAAGACATTGGATTCAGCACCGGACAGCTCCTGTTACAATGGCACAAGGTGCCAGTTTCCACACTGGGCAGCTCTTGCCAAAACAGCACAAGGCACTGGTTTCCACACTGGGCAGCTTCCTCCAAAATGGCACAAGGCACCAGTTTCAGTACTGGACAGCCACAGTTCAAGCTACATTCAGCAGCAGTTTCAGCACCAGACAGAACTACCATTGTCTGGATTTCATTTATTGCACCATCCTCCCCAGCATGAAAATATAAAAATTTTGGTTGAAGTGTTGATTGGTAGGGTTATGGTTGAGGTATCAGAGATGCTGGAACCACCATAACCGGCATCAACATTCATGGTGAAAATCATTTATATTTCCTGTCAGTTGGCTGATAGAGTATATGAGCAGATGTACCTCATAAATTTGCCAACAGCACTGGGAAGCACAGGTTTTACATCAGACTGGAAATGTTTTTCTTTTACCTATAAAAATACCCCATAGCACCACCCTGCAGACTAATTTCAGCATATCTGACAGCCATAAAGATCCGGAGAGCCTATTCATCATTACCACACTGTTCTGTGCATCTGAGGAGTACTCAGATAATCCTTACATGAAGAGGATGGGATACGTCACAAGCTTAAAGTGGAACAAGCAATTAGGATTCAATCAAATTCTGTCATAAGAAAACGGAAAGGCAATAAATCAATGTGGTGAGCAAAAAGGCTAAATTGACACTCTCAGCACAGAGTTGGAGCACTTGCCCTGTGTCTACAAAACAAAAAAAAACAGTAGTTATGAGCTTCTAATATGATCACAGAAACATCTGACCATATTAACTGGAGCAAGTTGACTTTACTCAAGGAGAATATGTCGATTGTGGGAGAAACACTTGTGAAATTAATGGCCCACAGATTGAAATGTGAGCTTTGTCCTCTCTTCGGGAAGGAGAATTGGGAGCAGGTTCATGATGGGAACTCTCCGGATGAATTACACCGCACGTGTGTTGTTGCTGAGCTGCTTGGTTCAGGATGGAACATCTGCCCAATTCTTCGGTAGAAAGGACGATGGTTAGGGTCTCGATAGCTGATTTTAAGTGGATGTTATGTGCAAGGAGGCCAAACCGAGAGGGCTTATGGTCCAAGTGCAGTCACGAGACATGCAAAAGAATGTTAGCGAGACACAGTGCTAATCAAGCACAAGAAGCACGATTTATCATCACCTGGAAAGAGCGAAGGAAACAGCAAAAGGAGACATGTCGTACAGGATGGGGAAAGTAGCAGAATCCTGGAGAGACAGTGTTCCTCACTTTGAATGCATAGCGCCCTCTCCAGACCTCTTTCGAAAGGAAGCCTGCTTCAGTAATAAAGGAGTCTAAAACCCACAGTGATTTTTGCATGATCAGGGGTTAAGGTCATTATTTTGGGATTAGAATGTTCCCCTTAGAAATGAAAGGAGAGTGCCCACAAAGGTATAATTACAAATGTCACAAGCTAATAATGACAGAGGCAGGATCGGGCGTGAGGGCAAAGAATAAGGGGTTATTTAGGGTGACTGAACAGGGCTAACAACAGTGAAAAGCACAGGAGCACACAGAGGGGCAACAGCAATGACTGGTCTGGGGAGCACAGGCCTGGGAGGTGCTCTTATATACCACTGATGAGGAACGAACGAGAGGCATCTGGTGCGAATCACACGAGGGGCTGAAACGAGAAGAAAGACCAAGGGGGTAGGAAGGCAGGGCGTGACAACAACTCATTAACCAGCACATAGAAAACTAAACATTAAGAGGACAGATTTGATACTACTGAAGACATCAATTGAAACTTTAAGGTCTTCTCATGCTTTTTGTGATAAGTGGTAAATAAATTAAAGTCTGTGCCTCTGTGTCAGTACAAGAGGGCGAAATGTGACATCTGTGCATGACACTCTACATGCATGATGCTTTGACATCAGTCCACGATCCTGACTCCTACAGGGACATACAGTGTTGAGGAAAATCGCACGATTCGGCCACAATCGCAATGCTGATGGAGCCGATTTGAAGTTGGCGACCTTAGCTGGAAGTCAACTTGATATTTTCTTGATGTCACAGAGGACAGTCACTGCTAAAGACTACAATGACTGAAGTTCAGCTTCCAGGATGCACCGCATAGCTCATATCACACATGAAATATCACCTCACACATAAAATATCATCTCACACATGAAATACCACATCAGACATGAAATATAATATCACACGTGAAATATCCTATCACACATGAAATATTAACTTGCACGTGAAATATCCTATCACACATGAAATACCACATCACACATGAAATACCACATCACACATGAAATATCCTATCACACATGAAATATCATATCACTTGAATATCCCACAAGTACACTGAGGTCAATAACGGCTTAACAACAACTTTGGCAAATGCCTTTCAACTTGTAATGACAACCAGTAGCCCAAGGATCATTTACCCCACAATCCAAGGCCAGACCAAAGTCGCTCAAGGCTTATGGCAGAGAAAATATAACTTGATACATCAGCGACTGATAGTCCAAATCTTTTTGCTCTACTACACAACAATAACCTAGTTAATGGCAGATTAACCTGTCTCTTTGGGCAAACCCAATGGACAACTGTCTCTTCAATTTGTGAGGTTGAGCTGAACTCAAGTTTAATTAGCTCTTCCATCCCTGTGATGACCTCTGAGGATTACCCAGCTATCATATCTTTTCAGACTTATATTTTTTGCCTTGGGCTTTATCTGTGAGCAGCTTGGGGGAATCAGGACTGGCTGCATGGGAGTTTTACATGCAAATCGATTCCCATGTAAAATGCATGCTACATTTAATAGGCCAGAAGCAAGATTTTAGATAACACAGTCAGTCAGACACGTTTCTTTTTTATTATTATTAGCTGAAAAACACCTCTGTAACCAGCAGAAGCATTTCTAAATATATTCAAGGGCATTTTGACGACAGGAAGGTGCCAGCACTTATGACAGATAGATTAGCAAGCAATATGATTAGTTGGCAATCAGAATTTTAAAAACTTTTTTGGCCAAATGACCAATTGAATCAGAGAATGTATAAACCTCAAAGACCAGAAAGTCACATGGCCTTTCCGTGACTTCCATTAGCCAATAACAGGCTGCGACTGCACAAGGAGAACGTCTCTGCTGTGGGGATTAGCCTACACCTGCCAACTTCACACTAAGACAGGCAACAAACCATGATCCACCCAAGAACATCGCTGTATGACTCTGACATCGACACACACATGGGAAGGAAAATGTGCTACATATTTATGCCTACATCCACATTGGGGCAGCAGGGGAAGCACAGCCAGAATAGAGGGTCCAACCTGCATCACTCCACTAAAAATATCAGCAGTAAGATCACTTAGGAAAAAAGTGTCTTATGAGAAACAGAACAGAATCCATGTTCGGCCATAAAGAACATCACTCCATCTAGGTACCAGATTTCATCTTGCTGTTTAACACAGCCGGCCTGGCTTGTTTAGGGGATGGACCTAATACCCTCAATGGTGACTCATCCATCCTGGATTACCTCTCCTTCTAAGCTATTCTAGAAGGACATTAAATGATAACATGCCTTCACTACTTCCTGCTGATGCAGAAATCAGCACAAAATCATGCTGGAATCAATATGAAAAGACTTATATTTCAGCTCTAAAAGCTTCCCATCCTGATTTAGTGACAGATTTCCAGGTAAGAATAGACCTAAAAAAGGAGAATTATTTTATCAATTAAGCAGGATTCACTAAGACTCGCTACACGGTTTTGTGTTTTTAAAGACGTGGTAAATTTCAGTAGATCGTCTTTTAAGCGAGTGTCAGCAGAAGGCTCAATGACGGGTAAAACCAGCTAAGCAGATCGCAGGCTCTTTGATACATATTTATGCACTATACTCTGTATCATTTACACGTGTGATGGATTTCACCCTATTTAGTCTCACCTCAGACAGCCAATCCATTACATATGCATGAGACGCCTACTTACATAAAGGACAATTTGCATTAAATTATCTGGAGGGCTTAAAAGGTCAGGGCCAACCCCTTGTTAAGGGGGGGTGTTGTGTTTCACAGCATGTGGGTGCCGTGTGGGGACCACACTTAAATGTCACCCCCCGAACACCGGCCATTGCTGACCTTCATCGAAGGAGGGCGGGTGAACAGACACCCAGAAAGTTCTGTGCAGAAACAGATCATGGGACAGGCACCACTCAAACTATGCATTTGTATTGGGCCCCTGATGTTTGGGGGCCCCCTGTTGGCCACAACCATTCACTACACTAGGGGACCCAAAGTGACTTTTTCAGTGGGGCCCCAGAAACAACAAAGCCACCCATGGGGACAGACAGACCCATAGTTACTGCAGAATAAATATGATCAAAGAAGCAACATGATCCATGATCTTGCTTGCAGGAAAGCAGAGAAGTTATATTACAAATTCACTCTCCGCCCTTTTTCCATCATATTTTTTTATCATATTTTCAAGTGCGTGTTTCCTAATTGTGGAATTTATGATTATTTTTCCTGCGGGTATCAATAATTGCAGTGTGAAACTTTTTAATTAGATTCTCAGGGAAGTGTACATTCGCACATCAAATATTTCAAATTCACGCCGATTTTACGGAAATGCTGAAAATGCAAACTTCGGGATATCACGGCTGAAACAGGACAGATATCGGTCCCTGCTGATATTTAGCAGAGAATTCCTCTTAGGGATGCTGCGAGAGTTGGGAGATAATCAAGAGGGAGAGGGAGGGCTGAAGCCCACAGTTTGCAGATGGGCTTAAGGGCTAAACTGATTGTCATCTCATCCTCCCCAGGACCTGTAGCATGTGGCCAACCACAAGCATGCTTAGCACCCCCTAGCAGATTCAGGACAAACTACAGCCTCTGAAAACTGACTATGGATTCCAGAACTATTTTTCTTTAAATCACAGAATGAACCAGGTGTGTGCATCACTGTGCTGAGAAGGCTCCGATTGTACATCATATCCTCTAACAAAGTGACAAATACAGTCATGCAAGGATAGCATCTTCAGGCAGTCTAATATGCAGGGGCGTGTCCCAGGGTGGGGTCATCTTAAAGCTGATTGGCCCCCAGAGTGTCCCCTCCCCTATCACTTACCGATTCAAAACATATCATTGGCTAATAATAAAGAACATAAGAACATAAGAACATAAGAACTATACAAACGAGAGGAGGCCATTCGACCCATCAAGTTCGCTTGGGGAGAACTTAACTAATAGCTCAGAGTTGTTAAAATCTTATCTAACTCTGATTTAAAGGAACCCAAGGATTCAGCTTGCACTTAAGACTATTCCATACTCTGACTACGCGCTGTGTAAAGAAGTGCTTCCTTAAATCCAGTTTGAAATGTTCTCCCGCTAATTTCCACCTAAATACGTTTTAGCCTAATTCTCAAGAGATGATAGAGCAATGAAAATATATCATGTATCAAGAGATAATGGATCAATGAAAATCATGCTTTTAGTACCCCTCAAAGGACAAAGGGACGATGGGAAAATATACTGTTACACATTTTACAATTTTTTATTTTTTTAAGGACTGCGGTAAACTGCAGATTACTGAAACCGTGGATACGGGGGGCTAATGTAATTCAAGTCATTATTTCTTTACTTCAATGCTTCATTTTTACTTCGAATACCCATTGAATTGTACTTAAACAGGTTCAGAACATGAAACAGACTGAATTGACTGCAAACTAAAGTCAAATTTTAATAAGTTATATAAAAAAAATCATACAAAAATCATAAATATTAAAAATACACAAAGGCGTGCATTCAGTGGGTTGCCAGTTCTTCCGTCTGACTGCTGCAATCCACTTACTGCATCTTTCTGGGTCTGCTGGAAATCTGTGAAATGTTAAACCAGGTTTATCAGCTCTCTGACGTCTCAGGAATATTTAACATAAATCTGCTCTGTAACCTCATACCTTGCTGCTGCTTTTTCTGCATTGCAAGACGTTGCTTTTGGAATCACCAAGAGTTTGTCTATCTGGCACTAAAAGAACAGATCAAACCAATTCTTACATTATAGGGAAGGAAAGTAGCATAAGATAAAAAAAAAACATCAAGCCTTTATGTGATTCACAAATGCTATATAAAAATTTCAACAATATGTATTTTTGCCATCATTTGAGCAGGTCCTTTTGGGTCCCCCTTGACCCAGAGCCCAGGGACAACTGACCTGGTTTTCCCCCACTGTCAGAGGCCCTTGTCTTAGTCAGTAGTCGCACATGAAAGAGCAGGCAGTGAACCTCATTACAGTGAAACAAGCAACTACAAGTTGGCCTTTTAATAAAGATTTTTTGGAGAGGTGGATTTCAACGGTATTACGGTAATGCTTTCCGTATATATAAGAATATTTGTGCACCAAAATTTATCCCTCTACCACACCCCCCTCCTCATGGATAATACATTATTATTATTATTATTATTATTATTATTATTATTAATAATAATAATAATAATAATAATAACAATACATTTATATAGCACTTTTCAAAATCTCAAAGATGCTTATATAGAGTAAAGTAAACTGAGAAGTTGTGTGATGGTATGATGGCATGAAAAATTAGATGTTACTCAAGCCAGTACTGTAGGGTGTGGGAGGAGTAGTGATTAGACAGAGGAGCGGGCTGATAGGGCCATCCGGGGAATACGTTGTTGTCTTTTTTGTCAGCTTCTTTGCCATTCGTATGCACGCTCATCTTAAACGCTCTAGCATTATTATAATGAATGTATACGTTTATTTCCAGCGGCATGTTGGCGCAGTGATTAACACCATTGCTGCCTCACTCCTCTGGAATCAGGTCTTCAGTCGCATTCCTGGCCAGATGCGTGTGGAGTTTGCGTGTTCTCCCCCATGTCATCGTAGGCTTTCGCCCCACAGTCCAAAAACATGCTAAGGTGAACCGGATTTGCCAAATTGCCCGTAGCCCTGAATGGGTTGGCACCCCACCCTGGGTTATTCCCTGTGCCCAGGGCTTCCGTGACCACTGCGATCATGCGGGTATAGATAAGGGGTTATATGGATGAATGGAAGTTTATTTACGAAGTTGAAATGCAAATATAACAACTTTTTTTTATTGCTAGTGTTTCACTTTCACAAGTTTTGGATCCGGTACATTATGCTGATTGTATGTTAGCTAACTGGAGGGTGTGTGTGTGTGTGTTTGTGCAGTTTAAAATAACTTAGTAGTAATATTTGATCTCAGAAGAAAATAGCATATAAATATTTATGCAAATAAAAAATATAAATAAGATAAATGAAATTTTAAGAGGTGATAAAAGACATTAAGACACGCACAAAATAATGCAGTTGACCAGTTAACCACTGCAGAAATGCAGTTAACAACTAGCATGTGAGCAGACTGTGCAATAAATGAATAGGTGTAGTTTTGGATATGTGTCACAACAGTTATTGTCTTTCACATTTCTGATCAATCCATCCAGTACTAGGGATTAAATGGGGGATGGTTTGGAATGATAGGACTGTTAGGGAAAATCTTTTCCAGTTGTCTTTACTTTTTAAACACTTTCAGCTTTCACGATGATCCTTCACTTAATAAAGTTTAGAAGATCGATGGATGGATGGGTGGATGGATGGATCAGTGGGTGGATGGGTGGGCATGTGGATCAGGGGTTCTTTTACAAGTACAGGCAATGGTGAGCCTTGCAGTGTAACTACTGAACTGAGCAGTGCCTGCGAGGCCTTACACATTTGTGGAGTTTTAAAGAAGAGCAGAACACAGCCAAGTGCAGGAAGTACAGAGTGATTAATCACCGTCTCGAGAGCAAAATTAAATTTGTGAGATCAAGTAGCACTGCTTTTAGTCACTGCTTTGGTATAATTTTCTGGGAACCCGATTGTTCCTGTTCTGATTCTGCTGTATGTTTCTGACCTGGTGGTGTAACTACGTGTGCCGCTGACCCATGTGTCCAAAGCCAGAACTTTACGTTAAGTATGGGGGGGAGTTGGGGTTTCCACCCATTTAAGGGGGTCCAGCGGGTTGTATTGGCTCACCTCTCCGTAATTTACGCCCCTGCACTTGTCCATTTGAAATCTAGCTCTGCCACAATGTTTCATGACACAAATAAACCACAATACACGCACAGCACATCTTTATATTTGTTTTTCTTAATCTGTCTTTGAGTGCCGCTCACAATCGACATCTAATTATCATATTGTGATATTCAGTGAATTGAATTGGAATATTGACAAGTTTCTGTTGGTCTCTGGTCCGAGTTGAGCTTCCAATTCATATTATGGGCAGAAAGCTTGTAGTTATTTGTTTATTTGTTTGTTTGTTTGTTTGTTTGTTTTTACCAGACTTCTGACTTGTCTATCTTACCATCCTTTTCTAACGTGTGGACATGTATGTCAATGAAAACTCCTGCTACCTACCTCTGTCATTTCTTTCTTCTTTTGTTTCACTATTGGCTCCAAACTGATAGAACAAGATGACAGTAGATGTAATATCAGTCTTAGATAGTCAATCAATGCATATTCAATGTACATTTTTCTGACTAGATTCATCAGACTGTAACAATAGTGTGACCCCTCTCTGTTGGTTCCCTTATGGCAATCATACAATGGATAAAGTATGTGGGCTCATTTTGCAACTACCACCAAGAAGAGAGAGAACATCACTCCAGCTCTCAGATCCTTACACTGGCTCCCCGTCTCCTACCACCAAGAAGAGAGAGCACATTACTCCAGCTCTCAGATCCTTACACTGGCTCCCCATCTCCTAACTACCACCAAGAAGAGAGAGCACATTACTCCAGCTCTCAGATCCTTACACTGGATCCCCGTTTCCTAACTACCACCAAGAAGAGAGAGAACATTACTCCAGCTCTCAGATCCTTATACTGGCTCCCCGTCTCCTAACTACCATCAAGAAAAGAGAGCACATTACTCTGGTTCTCAGATCCTTACACTGGCTCTCTGTCTCCTAACTACCACCAAGAAGAGAGAGCACATTACTCCAGCTCTCAGATCCTTACAGTGGATCCCCGTCTCCTAACTACCACCAGGAAGAGAGAGCATATTACTCCAGCTCTCAGATCCTTACACTGCCTCGCGGAACTGATTTCAAAATACTACCTATTGTCTACAAATCGCTGAATGTTTAGCTCCAAATTATATCATGATATGTTTGAAGACTATTAGCCTGTTAGGTCTCAGATCAGTAGGGACCGGTCAGTTAGTGCTGTCCAGCTGAAACAAGCAGGGTGCAATGGCATTCAGTAATTTTGCAGTCAGACACTGTAATCTCATTCCAGTGAACATAAGGAATGCCAAAAATGTTATTATTTTTAAGTCCCTGAAAAATCAGTTTTTTTTCCTCTTCTTTTTTT
>JAODLC010000085.1:22496004-22512950 GCA_026781145.1 Hippopotamyrus pictus | reverse complement strand
ATAAAGTGCTATACTGATACAGGGTTTAGAAAGTGCTTTACTGATACAGACTTTACAAAGTGCTTTACTGATACAGGTTTTACAAAGTGCTTTACTGATACAGGCTTTACAAAGTGCTTTACTGATACAGACTTTACAAAGTGCTTTACTGATACAGGCTTTACAAAGGTGCTTTACTGTCAGAGGCTTTATAAAGTGTTTACAAAGTGCTTTACTGATACAGGCTTTACAAAGGTGCTTTACTGACAGAGGCTTTATAAAGTGCTTTACTGATACAGGGTTTAGAAAGTGCTTTACTGATACAGGCTTTACAAATTGCTTTACTGATACAGGGTTTACCAAGTGCTTTACCGATACAGGCTTTACAAAGTGCTTTACCGATACAGAGTTTACAAAGTGCTTTACTGATACAGGGTTTACCAAGTGCTTTACTGATACAGGCTTTACAAAGTGCTTTACCGATACAGAGTTTACAAAGTGCTTTACTGATACAGGCTTTACAAAGGTGCTTTACTGACAGAGGCTTTAAAAAGTGCTTTACCGATACAGGCTTTACAAAGTGCTTTACTGATACAGGCTTTACAAAGGTGCTTTACTGACAGAGGCTTTATAAAGTGCTTTACAGATACAGGCTTTACAAAGTGCTTTACTGATACAGGCTTTACCAAGTGCTTTACTGATACAGGCTTTACAAAGTGCTTTACCGATACAGAGTTTACAAAGTGCTTTACCGATACAGAGTTTACAAAGTGCTTTACTGATACAGGCTTTACAAAGTGCTTTACTGATTCAGGCTTTAAAAAGTGCTTTACTGATTCAGGTTTTAAAAAGTACTTTACTGATTCAGGCTTTAAAAAGTGCTTTACTCATGCAGGCTTTATAAAGTGCTTTACTGACAGGCCCAGCGCCCCCTTGCTAGTGTGACTCTTTTACCCTTTAATAACTGGAGTTTCTCTGAGGCCGAGAGCAGCTCAGTGACACACCTCGCTCCTTTTCCTGCCCTGTGGACTGTGTGTCTACAGCAGGCATCTACCTTGATGTGTCAGCGACTTCTTGTCTCGTCGTGCTCCATACGCACCCATCCTCCGGACCCCCATGCTTGGCGGTAGGTGTGAATGGCAAATCTGGAATGATGGAGGGGACCGTTTACTCAAGCATCCTTTTGGGGGTGTTGCGGAACAGCGGGGGGGACGTCTCAAGGGTTCAGGAGGCAGGAGGGAAAAGAACCTGGCATCGCCTTAATCACACTCAACAGATGAAAGAGTATGTGCAAGTCAATATTTATCATGTGTGCAAACGTGAGGTTCATGCTAAATTATCGCTGGTGATTTGTAGGCTGCAGAAGCTGTAGTTACAAAAGCCATCACAGCACTTGCTTGAGACTTCCTAGAGTTCCGGAATATCGCATAATGACTCAGAGTAAGAAAAGCCACCCCTTTCATTCTAATTGGTGCGATGCGGACTGCAGGTATCCTGCCATGTTTTGACAGCGAAGTTCCATAAATAAACACAGAGGATTTGGGTGCAGTGTGTGATCCAAAGGGCCTGAAAGCAGGGCTGTATTACATCATCATCTGTCACTGTCAGTGCTGCCGCTAAACTGACGTTAAGGGAGCTGCGCCGGGTTCATTCTGTTTGTATCTTTGCTGGCTTCGAATCTAACATGTGCCAGGCGTGCGTGTCAAAGACTCTGAGTCCCAGCTGGATTTTGACCCAGTTAAGGATGAGAATAAGGTACATAACTGTGCTGAGCTGCCTTGTGAGAGGGTCACAGCATGGAACAGAAGGCAGTGCACCTGTGAATGCGATGACAGAGGAGGACAGAGCGGGGAGGGATGGCTTTGTGGGAACAGAGGTAACAGACACTGTATAAGGAGTGGGAATCATGAAATGTAAAAATGTGTCATTTTAAGGGAGGACAAAATAGATCAGAACTTTGCCATCTTGGGTCTCAAGCTGTCATCGGGTTTGGGTTATAAGAGGACACAACAGGTTATACAGGCCCTCACAACTAACATGGGCTTACGTTTCGATGCATCCAAGTGGAAAATATGGTATGATAAATACCAGTAATTAAACAGTAAACTTATCTATTAAAGCAAGTTTATTTGGTTAAGCACAGAATGAAATGTCACAGTACAATACCTTGTTCGACACTGTATGAAATGCTTATGCTCACGATCGCTAAAGAGACTGGAAGCGTGGTTATTAAGATGTTGTCACCTCCCGCCGCCAGTAGATACTTTCGCACAGCTTACTGTTAGCCAGGCAATGGATCAAAATTCAAAGTCAACTATGGAACATACATCGCTAATGCACCGTGGTGTAAAGTGAGGAGCATCCTCCTGAGATCCCGGGAAAAAATGATGCGTTTAATTCAAATTCAGTGTTTGGATGGTAAAATGAAAAAGCACATCCCTACATCTGTGATGTCATCGCAATGCCCCAACTGTCGTCTTTAAGGAACACCAGGACTTAAGTGGCATGTATAGAATGAGAACTCTGAGCAAAAAACATAATGTCTTCTACAATGGACAAAAATGCATTACAGAATCTCAGGGTGATATATATATTATCAGGAGGAACTGGCCCTCAGCTGCAAAATGTTTGTGAATCAGAATCATAATCTTTTTGTGCGCCAAGTAGCAAAAGTATGAGGAGTTCATTTTAGTGGAGGGGGAGGCATGGGGTGTACAACTAAACATACAATCAAGACAATAAGTCCAAAATAAAAATAGGATATAAATAGAAAATATAGAGAGAAATAGAACTAAAGATATGTGATTAATAAATAAAGATGTAGACAAGTGAGGCCGCCAGATGTACGAGAGGGAACAATGTCAATGAAGCGAGGGAGACCCTCTGTTTGAACTGCACCCCCTGTTTCTCAGGATAATCTCCGAGAGAGAGGCACACTGGAAGACTGACAAACACCTCCCCTTCTTCGTACGCTACTCTCTCTTTTGCAACACGGTTTCCCACCTGTGCTTAACATTGCATCTCAGAAACCAGGAGAATGAATCGATTCTGGGGCTTATGTGAAACATTAAAACATCGACTAATCCACATCCTGGTGGGCTTAGGGTCCAGATAACAACGTGTGGGAATATTTTTATTGCATATTTTCCTCGCTCATCGCGAGAGCTAGATGCTTGATGAAGGCAAATACCTTCACGGGATCGGCATAAATTATTACCTGCATAGAACTGCTGGGAAGCCATCTTGGCTGTGGAACAAGCTGCTCCATGGCACAGAGCATCCTGAAGGTCAAAAATGGCGTGAAGGTCATTGTGGAGGTTCGATTACTAGCGTGGTAGACACCGTTAATCCAGGCGGCAGCAGTGAATATTAATGAGTCACCCTACATCTCATGCTTGGAACCCTCCAGGGAAGTGTAGGAGTCAGCAGGGGAGCATTGTTATTTGCGGTATTCAAAAGGAGCAGGATCTATTTTGCGGTGTGGCGCCCCCTACAGGACGGGGCAGTTCTCTTACCTCCTGCCGCTGCATTTTCTAAAACCATTACGTGTTAGGGCTGCTTCGAGTGTGATAAGCTGGACTACACTCATAAAGGGAAATGGCCCAGCAGAGATGATGATAGGGAACTTTGCACCTGATTGTAATGTTAATAACATGGTGGGGGACCCATTATGGCCAGAGAACATAAATGCTAATAAATTCTCAGACCTTTGTATACATTTATAAATGTATTTCGTTTTACTCTGAAGTATTCCTTGCTCCCGGACACATTGCCTTTCTTGCAGACATCGGTGTGAGAATCTGCCAATTCTTCCTGTTGTGCCTTCGCTCTTTTCACTCTTTTCCCCCCTTGTTCCTCTCTATCTATTTCCATCTTAAATGTCAAGCCGGCGACGTCGTCGCTCGTAGGCTGACAGTATTACAGCACACATCACGAGCCTCTTTTTCTTGCCTTATAATAAACCTCTTGCTGGGTGCATTTCTGAATATGCCCCAGAAACAAGCACAGTCCATTTATGTAGCTATTTAGTGCTTTGATGGTAGTTATAGGAGAAAGATAAACCCTTGGAGGTCTATGATTACCTGGCTGCCAACCCTCTTGGGTGGTAAAACCTTACAAACCCTGTAACTGCTATTTGAACAAAAGTCAAATGTGGTCCAGCTATGGCATCCTGAAAGATGAGTAGCTGGCCCCCATGTGCAGAATTACTAATGTTGTGAAAGGCAGGGGTGTTTCCCAATATGTGTACTTCAGTTCTCATGTACTCTTTTTACATCATCTTCCATTGCCGAAGACCAGTTCCAATTCTAAGAACAGAAGTATGGATGCCGTTCTTGCCTCGCCCCAGATATCAAGGATACATCGGTTGCATCCTCGCCAAACGAGACCAGTCCCATGATTCCTTGCATCCCAAGTCTGTTCTTGGGAGGCAAGTTAGCAAGACTACTCCTGTCAAGACCACAAGTACGATCTTTGCATTCTTGGTATTCTTGGTAAAACACTCACCACAGGCATTGTCTGCACCTAGTCCCTTCTGCCACATTTTGTAGTTAGTTGGAACTGCAGTTAGGTGTAGTAATGGAATAGCCCCTTCCAAGACGCTGCTGAGAAGACAACAGTTGACCACTGAAGTGCCACCTTCACCTGTAGCTCACGTTGGTGCGATCCCATTGGCTTCTCACCTCTCAGCTGGCTGTGTGGGTGCGGCTCCCCACTTCAGCCAGATAATCAGGCCAAACCTCTTAGCCCCAGCCTGCTAACACCTGCCCCCCTGTGAACATTTCTTCATGCTGTGGTTAAGCTGAGAAAGCACGCTACACTGACGCCTGGGGAGGCGTTTCGACAGGGGACCCTATGAGCGAAACTCATTTAATTCAGTGAACATCCCTCTGAAATGTTTCCTGAGCTAAATCCTCCCTCCGCTGAAGTCTTGTGTTCCGTCGCCGAGACATTAGCTGGTTCCCGTGCACCTCGATGACGTGGAACACGGTTGAACGCAGTATCCTGTTCCATGCTTCTTGCGCTGTTTATCGCTGCCGTAATCCCTGTCGGTCCGAGCTGCAGATCTGTTCTCCCCAGCAGAGGATGGTTTCACTAAATCAATGGCCTTTTACTTTGGGCCACACTCTGACCCACCGGAACTGCACAGTGTCATAGGGTATATCTCAGCTGATGAACATTGATTGAGAAGAAGAGAAATTAGCTATTTAGATGGAGTCACTGACATTCAATTCCATGATTTTTTTATATAGCACCTTTCATGATACAGTCGCCCCATGGTGCTTGACGAGAGTGTGTGGCGACCCATTACTGCATTATTTATGTAAAAGGGTGCATGAGGGGAAGAGGAAAGACTGAATGCCTGAAGACAATGGAGGAGAGGAACCAAAAACTCCAATGTGAGGAGGAAATAAAATCTCTTGGGGTTCAAGGTCAGCTGGCTCGGATATGGTGAGGAACACCAAACAGAGAACTGGGCTGCTTCAATGGCACGGAGAGGTGTCCTGGCTCTCTCCTGAGCTTTGAGAGATAAGGAGGCAATGGTGGCGGACATTAGAATGATTAAGAGGTCACCCCTCTGCTGGTGAAAGATGGAGGCCCGGAACACACCGCCCCCATTCTGTCAGGCAGGGTAAGTGCAGGTTGGGACCGTGCCTATTGCAGGTGCCACGCACCAGGAGACATGTTGATGAATGCAGCTTCACTGAGGTTTCCATGTAGCAGCATTGCAGTGCAGGATTACATTTAGAAATTGCAAAAACACAAAGGATACCACACATGTAAAGCACGCAGGAATCACCTTTAGCTATCACTGGCAAATGATAATGAAAAGGTGTGATTTATCTCACTTCAGTGATACCTAAAGTATTACAAGTTACTATCATTTGTAGCAGAAACATCTGCCTGTACACAGTAAATACAACACATCTGAATATGCATGAGAAGTAACCAATCGCAGGCTCAGCCCACAAGGTGCCTGATGGGAAATCGCTGTAGGTCAGCAGAATGATTAACTCTGCAGTCGAGCCTGTGTGGAGGTGCATTCTGGGAAACCATGGCAGGTGTGAGGGACAAGGCAGGTCCTCGTCACCACTGGTAGAGCTTTCAGAGTGACACTGCTATTGATCAATTGGGTGGCTGTATATTTCTGCCAACGTGAAGATTCTAGCCCAATAAAGGCATGACTGATAGCTCACCTAGGGTACTGTGCATAGATTCAACCAATAAGCTTCACAGAAAGGAATCAGGAAGGCGAGGAAGATGTGCAAGCTCACCAAGGCTGACATGAGACCGCCACATGTCTTCGACCTTCAGCAAGGTGAATGCCGAGAGGAACAGACGAGGTCTACCCTGACCATAGATCTACTGTCTGATCAAGGAATGCAAAACAGCTGGTTCATATTGGAAAAGGGAAAATGTTTTTTTTTCTTCTAAACACTAGATTTATTGAGTAAAACTTAAACTTGAAGTACCCTACCAAGCTCTGACTGACTGACCTTCTCCTACACACCGGCCATCTGGCATACTGGGCATTTTCCTGATGGGCCAATGGAATTCTTGGCCGACAAAATTTAGTGTAAGAGCCTCTGGTAGGCAAAATGTTTCGCTCTGCAATAGCTATCATAGAGCCGCTCGGGGGGGGGCAATCCAGGACTGATTATAAATCCCATTCTCACCCGCACCACTGGTACTTTTAGTTTTATTATTCCCAGTAATAAAATTACTTCAAATTATTACAAAAAAGTCTTTTAGGAATGAAAGCATCTTCTGACTGCCTGCGGTCATCCACGCTCCGGAACATTCCGGCCCTGGTGAATTGGAAGCTCCCCGCTGCCCCCACCCGAATGCTAACGTCTCATTTAATTACACCACGGCTCAGGTCCGACATGTTTCCTTTGTTGGATGTTCAGTGGAGCATTTTAAGTTCTTGGGGCCAGGCAGTCACTCTTATACTTTCTGGGTGGTAAACCTATACCCTTCTGTCCCTAATGCTTGCCATTCCATGCTGACATGATCCCCTTTCTAGTGTTAATAAGCCATCCACACATACATGAAATATGTACTTGATTACTTAATTGGGGGATCATCAATATTTGTGCAGTGTGAATAACATTAACATTGTAGTGCATGGAGGTAAATATGTAGCGATTAAATTGCCATCAGGATTAATGGGGACGGAGTTTGGCTGTAATAAACGCACTCAACGCAGTGCTTGGCGGGATCCTTTCCTCTGTGGGTGTCATGGTGAGAGAGCTGGAGAGCTGAATGTTTATTTGGGGATGTGTCTGCTTTTCAGGAACAGGCAGAGACAGGGACGGAAAGCAGGCAGGGACAGGGAGAAGGCAGGTACAGGGAGCAGGCAGGGCCAGGGACAGAGAGGAGGCAGGGACAGGGACAGAGAGCTGGCAGGGACAGGGACAGGGAGAAGGCAGGTACAGGGAGCAGACAGAGACAGGGACAGAGAGCAGGCAGGGACAGGGACAGGGAGAAGGCAGGTACAGGGAGCAGACAGGGACAGAGAGGAGGCAGGGACAGGGACAGAGAGCAGGTAGGGACAGGGACAGGGAGAAGGCAGGTACAGGGAACAAACAGGGACAGAGAGCAGGCAGGGACAGGGACAGGGACAAGAAGAAGGCAGGTACAGGGAGCACTCAGGGACAGAGAGCAGACAGGGACAGAGACAGAGAGCAGGCAGGGACAGGGAGAAGGCAGGTACAGGGAGCAGACAGGGACAGAGAGCAGACAGGGACAGGGACAGAGAGCAGGCAGGGACAGGGACAGAGACCAGGCAGGGACAGGGAGAAGGCAGGTACAGGGAGCAGACAGGGACAGAGAGCAGACAGGGACAGGAACAGAGAGCAGGCAGGGACAGGGACAGAGAGCAGGCAGGGACAAGGACAGGGAGAAGGCAAGTACAGGGAGCAGACAGGGACAGGGACAGAGAGCAGGCAGGAACAGGGACAGAGAGCAGGCAGCGACAGGGACAGAGAGCTGGCAGCGACAGGGACAGAGAGAAAGCAGGGACAGGGAGAAGGCAGGTACAGCGACAGAGAGTAGGGAGGTACAGGCAGGTACATCCATCAAAGGTTGGGCCAAATCCTGTTAAAGGCCCAGCCCTTGTTTCCTAGGTGTTTGTTCCTTAGCAACCTGGTGATATCACAGCCCCTGATTGATTGGGCGAAGAGGGGGTGTAGGGGGGTCTTGTTTGTCCTCAGTTAAAGAGAGATGGAACAAGCTGGAAGATTATACTGCTTAAGAGAGTGCAGAGAGTGGGGGTGTGTAGTTACAGGCCTTGCTTGCAACTAGAGACTGGCAGTGATGAAGCAGCCAGGGTCAGGCAGCATGATGGGGGCCTTGTAAAGAAATCACTGGCCAGGTCCACAGCGGGCCTGCTAATTAGGCTACGCTAAGGGATCACATTGCTCGGTTTCATTAAACATCTGAGGAACAGTTTACTGTAATTATTTCTCGCTACAGCTGGACATCTCTGAGACATGGGTCACATGCCCCCATGCTGTGAGATGAACATGCATAAAAACATAAAACATTCCGGTGTTTCCCTGGAAATATGAGCCAATAAAATATATTTTACTACCTCTCGAAGTGTTTGGGGTAATATTCTACAGGGTCCATCACCGGGAAGGCGAGAAATAAAATAAGATAAATCATGGAGGTGAAATATCAGCTCTGCATTTAGGTGTAATGCCCGGCCTGCTCATTCCAGAGTGATTTCCTGCAACTTCCCCTGTCTGTGATATCTGCCAGGGATGCTGAGAGATTGTTCTAGAAAGCAGCCGCTTTGACTGCAGAGCCCAAATGGACATACAAGCAAAAAAGAAACAGGAATAAGCAAATGGGAACCTGTCATACATGACACATACAAATGGGAACACACGTGTTAGATACTATCAGCAGAAAGGAACACGTGGGTCATGCATGACACATACAAATGGGAACACGCGTGTCAGACACTATCAGCAGAAAGGAACACGTGGGTCATTCATGACATATACAAATGAGAACAGGCATGTTAGACGCTATCAGAAAAAAAGGAATATACAGGTAATTCATGACAAACAAATGGGAACACATGTCTTACACACAATCAGCAAAAAGGAACATATGGGTCATATATGACACACAAATTTAACATTTGTGTTAAAGATGATAAGCTCATATATCATAGCAGATCACAGCATGCAATCCATACCAAAAAAAGGAACACGATCTACATATAATGAGCAAAACAGGCCTCCATGCCATATATGTAACACAAAGAAACACAGGGATGCACAGGAAAAAGCAACAAAGTGCACACAGGCTGGGTTCCTTTTGCACTGTGTCCTTCTGTTTATTTCACGGCCCTGATGAATCCCATCTCAGCCGTACATACGGAGCCGGGATTAATCTCTTCGTGAGTGTTATCAAAGACAAAGAGATCAAACGTCTAATCCGGAGCTGCCGTGAGACAGCTCTGTCCGAAAACGCGGCAGGACAGAACCTGGCAGTGTCTCTGACCGGCGATTACAGGCCCGACCGCGAAAAATTGTATCAGACCAGCAGTGCCACTGGCATTTACCAGTAATCAGGCAGGATACAGGTTAGACTTCCATTTACGTTGACAGCCCTGAGATTTTCTTAAAGATTGACAGCACCTACCTGACCGTAGCAGGCCTATACGCAGACCAAAATTCCCCTGCAGTACTCCCACTGCCCTAATATCTTCAGCAGGTTGCCAAGAAACTTCAAAGTACAACATTATGTTCATGACCACAGTCTGGAGAAACCAACAGCAGCCCATCAGCAGACAGAACCGGAGGTTCCAGGGTTCATCAGGAGAATTAAATTAGGTTTTAAATAATACCAGGTTTAATCATGTACTGTAGGCAGTGGGCTCTCACAACCAATGACCTTGAGGACAATGACGCGGCGTGGAGGATAGGAAAGAAAATTCAGCTGCATTGCACTTTACGCTACCATATTTACTCTTTCAGCCATTTCTTTTATCTTATATTTATTTAATACATTTATATCCATTTTTTCACATTTACCCCATAAGCAGGTACCTCTACATTAGCTATAGTTATATGTCAGCTTTGATGTCTGTGAGTGCCTTCCAATTGTTTTGCGCTGTCTAATTCTGTTAGTGTGCATAAGAATTCCTGTGTTCTCATGTAGAAAGAATCCGGAATGCTGAATGCTATCTCGCTTGTATAGTCAGTCAACTTAAACCAGAAAACAAAGAGCTTATTGAGCAAAGAGAATATTATATGTGCAATAATTCTGTTTAGAAGAAGGCAGGGGATTTTTCTACATAAAATCAAAAAAATAAGAAATAATCAAAAACAAGAGCAGCCTACCACCCTCCCCTGAACTCTTGCTGGTACCGCTTTCAAATTTATTCCAAGCCGTCGCAACAAACAATTCCTCTGAGCCCCATCAAAGCAGCGGTAATTACATGATGGGTGGGTTTTTGATGAATGCGTCACGCTTCTCAGAATGCTGCTGGAATATGTTTAAAGCTGAGTCGATGTTCGTTTCTGTGCCCGGGGTTAGGCAGGGCATAATTTGGCTGTAAGATAAGCCCGGATTTAACCCGTAATCCATGCACGCTGCTGTCGTCTGACACATCCCTGTGTAATCATGTGATTTGATGGCTTTCCTCTGTCGTAGAAAACAAAGAGCTTATTGAGCATTTTTTAAAGAGGAAAAATGGTGGAACCTCGCTAATTGGAGTTTCCTGGATGCCTCATTTTTGAGCAATGGTGTCCAGATGCGACACTATACCTGAATATGACACTACGAAAGATCTTATATCTTACACTTGTACTGTTTTAAGATGATAAGCTAAATAAGACACGGTGAAAGATCTTATACATTGCTATACAGCAATGTGATGTTGTGTTAAAGCAATGAAAGTGCAATAAGGCAGCGGATTTTGCTGGCGTTTGACAGTCAGCTTCAATGAAAGAGGCCGATCCTTTAACTCTGCCGTTCACCTGTCTGCTTCCTCTCATTTGTAAAATACCTTAATGACTTCCCATTTTGAGAAACTGTCTTTCGAAACAAAAGCCATTACTCTGTAAGACAGGGAAGTGGAACAGAGTCTCACTGAAGCACCAAAGAATAATGATGAGCGCAGTTAAAACCATAAAAATCAGAAATAGGGGCATTATGCAGGTATTGCTTGTTTTGTCTGCTAAATAATGAACCTGAAACAGGTCAGACAGCTGCACTAGCAGTGAGCTAGCAATCAGAAAATTGGACAGCCTTTATGTGAGAGTCCGAGAGGTCAAAGCTGGCCAGTAGACTGCTGGAGTGAAAGCGAGAAATGTATCCTGAAGAAAGATGGATTTTACTGCTGTACTGATAATGTGAACTAAGCAAACCGATCAAGGACGTGAGAAGGAGGGATGAGAAATCTCGCACAAGCCAAATGGGTTTACAGAACCAACACCACCCTATCTCAGGCAACCAACCAGGCAGCTGGTCGACAGCAGTTCAAACAAGGGTCACTGACAAGCGGAATTAAATTGAAACGATTAACAGGAATATAGTTCAAGTTTATAGATTTAAAGTAATGAACCTACAGTATAACAGTCAAACCACATGAAGGACTTGGTACCATGCCTCATTTCAATAACTTAATCCAGATTCATAACAGATCAACCAAGCTGATCCAGATCACACATCGGATGAACCAATTTAATCCGGATCTCTTCAATAAAATCATCCACAATGAAACAAATGACTGTGAGATGACTAACTAAGCTCCGGGTAGGAAAAAACACACAAACAAGTTATTTCTTTTCTAAATAAATTTGCATAGTTATAAAAAAAAAAACTTGCACGCTAAATACATGCAAAAATAGATGAAGTGCAGATGGAAAATGCGCCTTGCTCTTAAACATACTTCTTATTCCCAGAGCTGATAAACAGTTTACAAATAAGGTTTCAGTGATTATCTTTATTCAGTGATTATCTCAAATTAAATTGTTGCCTGCTTGTTTACCTTAATGCTATACTAATTGCACTGATGCATTCTGAAGGTAAAGTGCAGGCAGATTTCTGAACGTGATAACTCATGCGTAAATGCTTGCAGGCAGGATGCGAAAACTGTAATGCAGAGCACAACTGCAGATAAATTTCTCCGTCTTCTAAAAAGCTTGGGGGAGAGGAGGGTAATGGAGTATTTTTCTTTCTTATTAAAGAGCAGCAAATGGTGGGTTTTACTTATTGTTCTAAGAAAGCTAGGGCGGACAGAGCTGTGAAATTGTACTGTGAAAGGTTACGGGAACTTGTCTCTGATAGATGACATCACGATTCAGAAACACAGCGGGTATGAACACCAAGTCCTGCTGAAAAGCGAAGGTCAGAAAAATCTAAAAACGTGACCGTAAGCCAGAAGTCGCAGAGTTACGTGGTGAGGAGCTACTCCAAGAGAAAGACTGGTCTACAAAGATGAAGACGATTATTTGCAAATAAAAGAATAAGATGCATGTAATAATCGCTGTTGAATGAATCACCACCTGAAATAATTTTGCTGAACCCTCCTAAATTAGCTCTCTGTCGAGGGAACAAATACAATCATTAACTTCAAAGCAGCACAAATCCTGCTGCGGGTAAACTGGGTTTCCGAGATAAGTGAGGATAACAGGCTTCCTTTTCATTTGGTCTTCGCAAACCTTCCCTGCACCAGGTGTAATGAAAAGGTGGTCAGGCTTCGTTTGAGAGCCATAAATCAAGGAAAGCAGATATAGGAGTTGTCAGGCCTGAAAATGGGTGCCAGTGTGGGACTCAGCTGTCATTCTGGCCTTCTGCTAACTCCTCTGGGCCTGGTGACACTTAATTTTTTTTAATTGCTGTCTTGGACGAGGCCTTTTTCTTTCGGATCGGTGGCACTGGCATGGAAGATCGGTGAGGGAGATCCAAAAGTTCGACGACATCTCCAAAGTACTATGGTGCCATATGAAGGTGCCACTGAAGCAGGCCGTTAATTGCTCGTTCTGAAATCGGGTCGCTGAAGACAGAACACTTCTCTGATTCTCGGAGCGGCCACGGTTTGGACTTTAGATCCAGAACCAAAAGACTACTTTGATCATTCAGACTGTTAATCTGCAAAAACCGCTTGTATATTTAATTTTTGTATTTGTGTGTGCTTTTTGTGCGGGCAACGAGAACTTCAAAATTCACCACAAAGTCCAATTTAGGAAAGTGAGCTTGGTTTTTGTTCTACCTTTGCTGACCCTTATCGACAGAATGGATGAGTCTAACATCACAAGCAATTAAATCGACTCCAATACACATCAAAGTCTCTGGCTTCAAACAAAAAAATGAAGCTTTAACGTTCTAATTGAAGGTGACATTTAATAACATCAGACATTTATAATAGGAATTCATACAGAGTGCAATATTTTTTTATGTAACTATTTTGTATGCATAAGTGATTAAGCATTATCCTTGGTTTAGTTAATGCATTCATAATGCATGCTGTAATCACTATTCATAGCAAAGCTGAGCAGCATTAATATATTTGCATACATATACAGAAATACAGCTTTGGATGAGCAAAGCATACATCTCTCCTGATGACGTCGTGGCCTTAAACCAAGTTAAGCTGAAAGTGTGGGTCCCCCTTTCTTCAGATTCCCCGTTCTTCTGCTCAGATGGACGCTTTCAAAGTGTCACGGAAAAGGAGTAGCTGTTCAAAGGCAGCGGAAATGCATTATGTCACAGAAAGGCTTAGAATGGCTTGCGGCCTGCAGGACTTCAGCTGAGGATTGTGGGAATTATTTCCTTCTGCTCCTCAAGGAAGGCCAATGCATGTGGCTAAACTGGATATCAAACGTTTCTTCAAAGGGCTCCAGCCACAATACGCCGCATTTGGCTACGAGGCCTGTGGATTTCTGCATTTACACACCTTGCTATTTTACCCCCTACTTACCATCAGGCATAAATTCAGCTACCTTTCAGAGCTGAAAGGACCCAAACTCAGAGACCCAGAGCCAAAAGGCACAGGTGGCAAAGACGACTCACGCAAAGCATAGCACAGGAGCGCTAATCGACTGGAAGGGTGTAAGTGAACAAAGGCTAAGTGAGCATGTGGCTTCCGAGGGAGAGACTAGCCAATCAGCAACAATGGCACTTTCCTGTAACGCAAAGTGTTTGTGTTTATAGAGTGAAAGCACCTCAAAGCCGCTGAGAATGAATTAAGAAAGCGGTGAGTGTGACCCTCTGGAGAGGATTGGGGGGCACGTGGGATGCTGAGTGTGAGGCTGATGGCAGGCAAGGCCTCGTGGTCCTCGGTGTGGCCACTGCCACCGGCTGCGGGTCTTTTTAAAGAAAATGCCATCTCTCAGAGACATGGAGCTTCACAGGAGGATCGCTGGAGTTTAGGGAACCTGTTTATGTTTACTAGCAGAAGGGATTTAAAAAAGAAGAAATAAAGTCATCAGCTTCATCTTTGCTTCACTCATTCGAAGCAAACGGTACAGACAGCCTAGGATTGCGTGAGCCATCATCTAAATCACGCTCGTAAATATATACGCGGTTCAGATCGAGCATGGCGGCTGGCAGGGAAATGGCGTGGTGTTTTTGTCTCTGGAAGACGCTCAATTTCCTATAAATGCGGGGGAATCGTGGTTTGGTGCGCGGCGAGGCGTCGTGATTGACGAGACTTTATTGTCTTGCATCGATTTCGATCCCGCCGCCTGAAATCACCCTGAGCACGAGCATTTTTTTTCTGCCTGGGGAGCAAATTCATCATTTTACATCCGTTTATCGTTACGCGGCGGGTACCTTCTGGAGTGTTCCATGCATTCATCAGAAAGATAATTTATCCTGCTGCTGCAGGAGTCAAAACTAGAGACGCAAACTGGGAACTGTGTGTTTTTGTGGGGTATGCCACTGATGTTCGCCTGATCTCCTGACCTTAGGCGGTTATTCTCTTGGTTATTGTTGTGTCTTTGTATTTTACCGTGTGACCTGAAAGGCTGCAGGTGGGAGAAACACTGAGAACGAAGACAGAAAAGGCTGTTCTTATCTGTGACATGTTAGCCAGTTACACCCAGGCTTGTCTCTAATGGTCGGTACACACCCTAGACCTAAAAAGTACAGGCAGTTCTTAGGTAAATCGGACTAACGCAAAAAGGCGACACATGCCTGTGAGTAAATTCACACTTTATCTATTTGTTTATTTAATATCAACTCTTTTGTATGTATTAGCATAAGGCTATAATTATAACATTTGGGGGGGGGGCAAGTCTACCCCAATATTCAGATGTGCTCACAATGTCCCCCCTATTATATACTATAATTATGGCTTTGATCCCCCCCCCATGTTCACTCCATGGCTCTGGTCTTGTATTAGCAGTATATTTTTAGCTTATGTGTTTTTTGCTATAACGTGTCCTGAATGGTATGGGAGAGGGTCAATCCGACTTAGGTAATATCTGACTTATGTAAGGCTCAACATTACTTATGTTGGTCGAGGGTTGCCTGTATCGGACGCCATAGTCCTTATGAGTGTATGACCTGCCCTGTCTACTGAAAGGCCAAGCTAATTTAATCGCCTGGCTGAATGTGTCCCAAGGGTGATTCCCATGGAGTCAGACATTCACACCCCCCCTTGTGTCACAGGAGGGGTAATGCAGGGACATCTTCATGCGGGTGGACTTTTCCCTAAATGTGGCAGAGTGACTACCATTTATATCCCGCCCAGAACGGCGTCTGATCCATAAACAGACCAGATCCATAAAAGTGCTGCTAACTAAGCCAGGTGTGTAAATCTGCGTGTGAGCAGTGCATGCTGGGTATGTTCTGGATCTGAACATCCTACATCTGGGCTCCTCAGCTGCTGGTTCTGTCACAGACCCGGTGATGAGCCCGGCCCTTCCCACTCCACCCCCCACGCACAGAAACAGTTCTCCATGTCAGCGTGTCCTGGCTCAGGCTTCACTACGCAGTAACGCTCGACCCGGCGGACAAATGACACTCAAGAGGACTGTTGCTGTTCCAGTCTTGGGTTCAGGACTGAAGGTGACCCCCGCTCCGCACAAGCTGCTCGTCTGTGCCCCCGCAGCTCAAAGACCGGAGGGAATGTTTTTAAAAGCTTTCGAGTGCCGAATCTCGTGAATAAACACTTCATTTCATGGGTGTCGTGCTCTAGAATGGATATAAAGCTGTGTCAGGCAGAGAAAGAAAGAGTGAGCGTGTTGTGGAAGTCAGCAGTCAGAGTACATTCCTGGACTGACGACATCGAGCGCGGTGATGATTCATGCCGTGCCTGTGCGGTCATCGGCCTGTGAGAAACTGCAGACAGCAGGCTGTGAGAGGGAACATTATGGGGACCCTGACTGGTCGCTTCTTGCATATGTTTCACTACTGATGGAAACTGGAGATTCCATTTAATGAAGGCGTCTCAAACTCAAATAAAAAATAAATAAATAAATAATTCCCACACATATAAATGAAATTTCATCCACTGGGAAGGGAGGGGGGGGTGTTACTGTGCTGCATAGATTAATAAATAACAATTTACTAATGACTGGGGAAAAGTTGTCCCTTGTCAAATAGGAGCTACAGGTCGACACTTTGGGAGCCATGTAGCCTAGACTGTAGCAGCATTTGGGTTTCCTAGGACACACAATGGAGGGGGGGGGGGGGCTTAGCATCTGAGAGTAGTTGGATAGATAGGAGGATAGTCTTAGCAGATGTACTGTGTGAATAACTCTCCATGTGACCAGGTGGCATAATAAAAGTGGACGAGAGGCGTTTAATACTGCCAGCTTGGTGGGGGAGGGCAAAATGTTGGAGTGTGAGAGTTTATTTAATGGGGGTTGGAACTCAGAGGGTCGTCAATGCGCAGACCAACATACCAGCAAGCAGTGCTGACCAGGTTGGGGAGATGAAGCTCCAGAAACAAAGGCTCTTGTAATGGGGGGGGGGGGGGGGGGGGGGGGGGGAGG
>JAODLC010000085.1:22466011-22482976 GCA_026781145.1 Hippopotamyrus pictus | reverse complement strand
GGGGGGGGTCCATTATTTACTCTTTGCATCACATTTCACCAGTTCTATGGAATTTACAGACTTTATTGACCAATAAAAAATATACACCAGGGAAAATATCTTTTTTTTTCCCAGAATCGCAATTATTTTTCTCATTCCTGTTTGAAAATCTGAACCCACTCCTCCAACCCCACTTGGAAAAAGAAGGACAGTTTGTTGTTTTTACAGTAAATGGGCATGGCGGTCAGTGGTGCAAAGGCTCTCTCTTTATTTTAAACAGCGGTCGGGGGGGTGGGGGTGCTCATACAGCGACGCACGCTAGGGGGCGCCATCCAGCTGGTCTTCTCCATACAGTTCTGCCAGTTTCTGAAACTCGGGTCCCCATTGGTCCAGGTGGCTGTAATCCAGGTCCGAGGGCGGGGCCAGCGAGCCCAGCGAGCTGATGGAGTCGGAGGGCGAGCCCTGGCCCTCGTAGGCGTATGTCTGCAGGGAGTCGTAGGGTGGCACGCTAGTGTCATTATCAGCCTCCTCCAGGCGGCGGGAGAGGATGGCGCACACATCCACTGTGTCTGCCACACCGCCGGGGGGACTGGGGGACCCCCGCGCCACTGCCCGCCATACCCGCTCGGGCTGCACGTCCCTGCGGATCTTGAGTTCCTCGGCGCCGGCCGGGTTCCGCAGGGCCAGGATGTCGAAGGCCTCGGTGTCCTCCTCGCCACCGCCCTCGTCGTCATACGTCACCACGTTCTCCCGCACGTCCTCCTCCGAGACAATCAGGGGTTCCTTCTTGCCCTTGCGGAGCGCTGTAAAGAGCACAACGATGGCTGTGGGCGGCAGAGAGACAGGCGTCACGGGAATGCTGGGAATGTAGGAATACTGTCCGGAACATTGCTCGCGGTTATTGCTGGAAAAAATGCCACATTTCAGCAATTAAAATTTTCTGGTGGGAGTCTTTTTGTGCTAATCGCAGTCACACCAGCTCAGCAGAGGGATGGATATTGTAAGCACTTCAGAAAAGGTAAAGAAAATTGGTAGCTTGGTCCTTAGCTAGGGCTGCACGATTCCGAAAAAAATGTAAATCACGATTTATTTTTGCTTAGAATTGAGATCACGATAGTCTGTAACAATATTTTTTGTGGCAAACATATGAGTGATCTAGGACCAGCATGCCAACTTCTGACAACAGAAAGGAAATGTTCAATTGGCCCTTCAATTAGGGTAACCAAAACAGCCAAACCAACTGCGGTACGTTTTTTAGTACTTCAGTGCTTTGGGGTGGGACTTGAAAGGCTTTCTTTGACAATCGCAAATAGTTGTTTGCAAATTGTTATGTAAATAGCTTGAACACACAGTACAACCACCACCTGGAAAACAATGATAAAAGGTTAATAATAATAATAATAATAATAATAATAATAATAATAATAATAATAAAAATAAAAATTAAATTATGGATGCGTGGACAAAATAAGTGACCAAAGCTTTAACTGCAATCTGGTCGGAAAAACCGGAGATCAGGAAAGCATAACAAGAACTAAAGTATTTTGTATAATATACTATGACAGCACGGTATTGGAAAATTTCTAAGTATTGCGATGTCATTTTGTTGTAATAAATATTGGGGTATTTATGAAACAAAAAAGAAGTTCAACATAAATTTCTCACAAACCCGTCTAGGACTGATTTCAACAGGAAGGATGATAATGATTATGACTGTCTCAGAGAACGCATGTACTGTACTGCTCAGGCAAAAGCAGTGGAGGTAAAACTTTAAACTGATTTTTAAACATATACTAGATATCCAGATCTTGAAAAGGAATAATCATTAAAATTGCAAAACTTGCTAATTTTTTTTCCTATTACTAAGTTAAAATGTTTTAGTGAGACTTAAACTCCATGCGCTATAATATCCGTACCAGACTGAAGGTGAGAAATGGCCTGATCTTAATCTAGCTGACTGGGGAAGCAAGAATTGAATATGCACAACATGTGATGTTGGTATTAATGCTGCACATTGTCCAGCCCTATAATACACTACAGTCATTATTCAAATTCAGTACAAAATACCCCACCACACGTTATGATGTCATTCAGCGCCAGTGCCAGTTATTATGCCAGTGGAAAAAAACACCTTTGAAGTACGTTACTTTTCATACTTTCTTGAAGTACCAAAAGTAAGAATTACGCTGGAGACTTTTCGGGGGAAAGTAGTTTTGATCTAGCTGATGCAATATAATGCACCATTGTAATTTAGAAATGAGACTGTATAGAGGTGTGAATCGAGATTGCATTTTTTACAATTAATTGTGCAGTCCTATCCTTAGCTATTAATAACTGTCACCGATTATTTGATAAGTTTTTATTAAAGAGCTTGCAAATCACTTGCAACCAAAAAATAAAGCATTAGTAATCATACTTCAGTTTTTCTCTAGCCTTAAAGGTTTACTCCATAAATATTAATTATTACCGAGTATTTGATGATATATTAGCAAATTTACAAAGAGATATACCTTACTCCTGTCTAGTTTTTACTAACAAGCTTGTAAATAGTCAATTATAACTCATTTATAACCATACTTATTAATCCATTGTTTTATATTTGCAAGTGATTTACAAGCTGCTTTTGCAAATATCAAGAACAATATACAGATGTTCCTCTACTTACAGAATATCAACTTATGAACTTTCAGACATACGAACAAAGAGGACTGTAAGCAGTGTGCGAAATACCCGTCAATATTCGGGGGGGTCCCCATCTCCCTATTGTTGTGCAATACCGATCTTGAGACCCCCTTAAAATTTTGTTTTTGTTTTGAGGCTTTCAGGGGATCTCATGGGTTAATCGGGGGTGTCGGACTCTCCCGGAACCCTCCTGTATTTCGCACACTGACTGTAAGTCCTATGTGTTCCTTGGGCTCCCGTTTCCTGTCCGCAACATCGTTTTTTTTCTGTGCGCCAATTCCGCCTAGTACGACTTCTGGCCGCTACTCCCGCCGCGCAGCAGCGTAGCGTGCGTACTCCCAGCATCCTAGTTCTTTGTACTTGTGTATACCCTTCAAATGACGTTGAATAACGACTTACGAACATTTCAAGTTGCGAACGGCCGTTTGGAACCTATCTCGTTCACAAGCAGAGGAGCATCTGTATTAGTGCAAGACATTTCTAAATTTGCGAATGAATCCATTCATTCATCCATCCATCCATCCATCCATCCATCCATCCACCCATCCATCTATCCATCCCTCCACGTTTGGTAATCGCTTATCCTGTGCAGGGTTCCGGATGGTCCAAGTGTGAGGCTAAGGGAGCAAAAAAGTGCGAAAGAGGCAGTAAAATGCTGCATAAACCTCTTACATGCGATCAAAACGAGCACCAGCATCTTTGCAGGCAATAGAAAATCTAACCAGATCCATCACCCACAGCATTTCAAGCTTAAAAAAAGAGAGGCGGGGCCAGCGCAAGTGAGTTGGTTCTTCACGGCACTTAAAGGGATGGGGCCATTAGTGTCGGCGTGGCTGGATGGGAAGTGCTCGCCGTCCCTTTAATGAAGAGACCAGGCAGAGTCGCGGCGGCTCTTATCAGCCATCTGTCGGCTGGGAGACGCTTCGCAGACAGCAGACTTAAAAAAACAATCTGGGGCCGGTCAAAAAAGAAAAAAGGCTCCCATGACACAGTTATTTAATAAAAAAGCAGCACAAAAGCATGAGAAGACAGCATAACCCTCCCCCGCAATCACTTTGCCTGCGTGGTGGGGGCGCCGTGTCCATGCCAGGGAGGATAAAGCGAGACTGACTCACAGATGTGTCTGGGAAGTGTCTCACCAGCCGCTGTTTAGATGCCGAAAGAAGCAGACGCTCCTTAAACTGTTATTTCAGGAGTGAGTCCTCTGGCCCCCCAGCCGTCTCAGCTCCGCGATCATGCTGGTGATCTCTCAGCCCCCTGGCTCTGCCGCCATGTCCCCCCCCACCACACACAGACGTAGGTGGGGGGGTGGGGGGGGTTTCGACCTCAACGGCAGGCTGTAATTTCATCATAACGGGCCTCGGTTGTATTCTGGCAGCTCACAAAAATTGCAATCTCCTGATCAAACGTGACATTGATGTTCCCGCCCGCTTGATACCCAGGGCGGGGGGGGGGCGCATGCTTTGGATTACAATTACATGTTTGAAATATCCCTTTGTTCTGATTGGCCAGAGCAACCGAGAATTACTTTAATGCTGTTTCTTTTCACGCAAACGGGCTGAAATGACACACTTCTAGCCGAGTCGGAGCGGCGTTTCAAATAACAAAGAGGGGGTGACATATTGTGGCTCGGTCACATCGGAAGATTCCGGATGCAAGGAGGAGCAGTGCGTGTCCGTGTGCCGCCCTACCCAGCAGGATGGCGACGCAGAGCAGGATGGCGATGAGGGCCCCGGTGCTGAGGCCGGCTGATGACAGGAAGGCCCCCGTCTGGCAGGTGCGCGCCGACCCGCTGGTGCCCCCGCAGGCACACACGCGCAGTGTCAGCGTCCCCGTGCTGCTCAGCGCCGGCTCACCGCTGTCTCGCACCACCACCGCCAGACGGTACGACTCCTGGCTGGTGCGGCTGAACCGTCTGCGCCGCGCCACAATGCTTGCTGTGTTGTCTGGGGGAGGGGGGGGGGGGACATAAATCAACCAATCAGATAACCTCTTTGAACCAGGCACTGGCAAACAATCATGACCCCAAAATTCATTCCCAAGTCATACTCATGGGAGGGCCGAAGTACAGACAGCCAAACACTTCACTCCATGACCACCAGGGGCCACAGGCTGTGGACCTCAAGACCAGCTCATACCAGACGAAGACAAACACATACCAGTGCAACACACCCCTTGCAGTGTGAAAAAAAGTTGTGAGTGCTGACACTACAAATTATGATCACTGCATCCATAGAAGTGCTTGGAGTAGGGGCGGGTGGGTGATTCGCCACGCCGATTTTTTCCTTCAGAGGAGTTGCGGAACTGTCATACACATCCCACAATGCACTTCTCCGACTTCTACTGGTACATTCCCAGTTTTTAGGGTCTTTCTCCGAAGCCCCATTTTGAAACACACAGAGGATCCTGCCAAAAGCACCCCCCCTTTTTCAGGCTCAGGCTTGTTTAACTGGGGTGGGCTAGAGTAGGGGGCTGCTTTTGGAGGGAATTAAGCTGCAGTCTGTTAGAGGGAAGGAGCCAGGATGTGGATGGTGGGGGGCTGGGGGGGTGAGTCGCCGGAGGTCCAGCCAAAGGTGCGGCCGGGTCGATACTGCGTTATGTTTCCGTCGATACGTGGCGGGTTTCAGAAACACAATAAACGGCAGAAACGTGGCACCCGGGTGGGTAATAAAAACACGATCAATCACTGATTATGGACGGAAACGACAGGCAGGCAAAGTAACCCTCTGCAAGACGGATCACGGCTAGAGATGCCGGGGAGGACGGCGTGATGTGGGCTGGCAGGCAATGCCGGCCTTTTCCTGCCACTGCATCTCCCAGCGAGTAATAAACCTCGGAAAGGCGGCTCCGGAGGACTGTCCATCATTCAGTCTTTCCGGAAGCACAGGGCTGGGAAGATGACTCACTGCGTGGCACACATAACCGCGGTGACTCGGCAGGTTAGGACCCTGTGATCGGAAGGTCATTGGTTCAAATCCCAGAGTTGGCAGAGTGATTATCTTCATCAATCCCCAAATAGTCCAGTGACTGGCTGACCCTGCCTCGAACTGTATGTTACTTTGAATAAAGGCAAATAACCCTAACCCAAACTGATCCTCAATTCAGAGGAAGACAGACTTTACTGTTCCAGAACAAGAGTAAGAAACAAAGCTTGTGATCTGTTTTTAATTGCCTGAGTCCCTCAAGGGCTTTCTCCAAGGAATGACTTAAAACCAACATGGCATCATGTTTGCCCCCCCCCTCCTGACTGGGGAGAAACTCCCCATCCCCCATTTCTGCACTCTCAGAGTCTTGCCATACCCTGCTTTGCCTGTACCCAGTGTTGTCTCCATGGCAAGAAAACACAGTATAAGTTGTGTGACATCAGCGGTATGCCACACACCAGCTGTACCATGTCCAATGCGGGGGGAAGGGTAAGGAATTGCATAATGATATAATTTGATATAATGGCTAAAAGGGTCTTGGAATGGTTAAGACAGAGGGAAGATTTTGCTGTCCTCTAGAAAGCTTTTGATACACATCCGAGAGGTTTAATTAGGCAGTTTAACTCGGGCTTCTTCCTGAAGCCCAATAAGGACTGTGATTTTAACTTCAATTAAGTACTGAACACACCAACAACAGCAACCATAATAATAATCATAGTCACCTGCATCCACATCATCATCATCATCATCATCATCATCATCATCATCAGCCTCACCATCATCACCATCATCAGCCTCACCATCATCATCATCATCATCACCATCAGTCTCACCATCATCATCATCACCATCATCAGCCTCACCATCATCATCACCATCATCAGCCTCACCATCATCATCACCATCATCAGCCTCACCATCATCATCATCATCATCACCATCATCATCATCACCACCACCACTGTCATCATCATCGGCATCATTACCGTCCTCATCATCACCATCACCACCACCTCTGTCATCATCATCGGCACCATTACCATCCTCATCATCACCATCATCAGCCTCACCATCATCACCATTACCATCCTCATCATCACCATCATCAGCCTCACCATCATCACCATTACCATCCTCATCATCACCATCATCAGCCTCACCATCATCACCATCACCACCACCACTGTCATCATCATCGGCATCATTACCATCCTCATCACCATCATCACCATCATCTTCATCAACATCATCAGGATCATCATCCTCCATATCATCATCACCACCTTCCTCATCACCATCATCATTTTATAACCATCATCAGCATCACCATCGTCATCTTCATTCTCATCATCTGCATCGACATCCTCAGCATCCTTACCGACACCATCATCACCATCATCTAAATCATCGTACCTTCATTGTCTCTGAGTGTGAAGTTGGGATTGATGGGCAAGTTTGATGGCAACGAGAAGAAGAAACGGAATCCATTGGCAAAGTCGTCCTTGTCCACAGCGCCAATGGTCTGGATCACCTGTCAGAAGATGCCACCAGTCAGAAGAGCCTTAAACCCCTTGTCTCCAACACTCCCTGCTTTAAGTAGTTTCTGTGCAGAGCACTTTGTTTAATGCCAGGTCTGTGATCTTGTTCTTCTTTCACCAATTTGACTGGCTATGATAACACTATTCAGCTAACTGGCTGCGGCCCCACCCCCTCCTGAGCAGTGCCTGACTGCTCACACCTGCCGTGTCTCTCCCCTCCCTGTGCCGGGCACCAAAATCCATCACTTCCCCACTGAAAAGTTTTCACCAGCAGCTTGCGAGATACAAAAAGAGACATCAGTGTTTTTCACCTCTCTGTAACAGCTGCTTAAGGAGGATTTCACACCCTATGTCAAAGAGGAAAAAAAAAGCCTTCATCGTACCACAAAACTGCTTTTCCTTCTTGGCTTGTCAGCCAAAGGTTGCCTAAGGAGGATGTTATGTACCCAAGCCGTACAAGAAAAAAATAAAGTTTTTATTGCCAGTTATGGCTGCTGTATAACTTGTTTTTCATCAGTAAGACACGATTCCTGCATCCGGAAGCTCCCGTTTCTGATGGTTTACCTGGAGAAGCCCCCAGATTCTCAATCAAAAAAATAAAATCAACTTTCCCATCAAAAAAAAAAAAAAAAACACAAAGAATATATTTCTTCCACAGATCATTGTCTTACGAGTCACATATAGATTGTGTGTCTATGACTGGCAGTGTCACTTGAGTCTGTCAGCATCAATCGAGGTACTGGGCTAAATCCCTTTTTTTAAGGTACTTTTAGTCCTCTTTGAACAGTAGCAATCCATAATGGTTGACGGTCTGCATTCCAGAGTACCTCAGATGTTACCTGAGCAGAATGCTAATTGCAGTTAGTGAGGAACAGTACAGTTATTAATCCTGGCAGAGGAGAGGGTGCCAATTACCCCCAACAACCAGATGTACTTGTGTTAATGGTTACACAGACACACACACACACACACACACACACACACACACACACAGACACACACACACATGCGCGCACATGTAGGGTAAACATATCCTTATGGGGACCGCTCATTCATTTCAATGGGAAAATGCTAATGCTAACTATGACAACCTTAACCCCTACCCTGCCCTAACCCTAACCATAAGTAACCAGGAAACCGGTCCCCATAAGGGAAAAAAAACGGATATTTATCACGTTATGGGGACATTGTGTCCCCATAAGAATAGGTAAACCCGTGCGCGCACACACACGCACAGAAACACACACACACACACACACACAGCTCTAGAAAAAAATGAGACCACTGCATTGTAAAGTCCTGGTTTAATCATGGTTCTGCTGGCAGAAGGCTACACTGAGCAGTAGGTTGCTTCCAGGCTCAGAATTTCTAAGACAGCAGTTCATAAGAACAAGGTGAAGCAGGAGATACTGGGGAAGACCAGAAACCAGCCTGGAAGATGGAAGAAGCGACCTAATGCCAGAAATGACCATAAACTTATCAAACAGTGCCTCATGAATCAGAGGAAAACATCAAGTGACCTTCAAAAGGAATGGGAAACATTAAGTGCAGGTGTGATGCGCACTGCAAGGACAGGTTGTATCAGGCTACTAGAAGCAGGACTTAAGTCCTATAAAGAAAGGAAGAAGCCCTTGATCAATGAGAAGCAGGGAATAGCCAAGCAACAGTTTGCAAAAAGATATATATATGTATGTACACTCTATTTGAGAAATGAGTACAACAAAAAATTGTTCTGTGGCCTCTAATTTTTTTCTGTGGCTCTATATATATATATATAAGCTAAGTATAATTCCAAAGTCGAGCATTTGACCCATAAGTAGGAGCACACACTAACATGTTAATCCCCCCTCTTTCACTGTCTCCATGACGATGCTCTTGAAATACCCCCTGAATTAACAAACGAGCCCTCCATCCGCCAGCCTCCGTTCTGGCCATTAAAATGAAGAGTAGCACAGATGCTAACCAAATTAGCAATGGCTAGCCCGTTGTGGAGGATGTGTGTGCCTGGGGGGGTTTCTGAGCACACTCTTGATTTGGAAAGCTAGGGGGGCACCAGGGTGGAGTATGACCTCACCTGACCAGGCCGGGAGCTCTCGCACACGATGACCTCGCTGTCCGTGGCGACCTCCGGTGGATTGTCGTTGACATCTAACACCTGCACCATGATGGGAACGTGACTGACAAGGCTGGGGTTATCTACGGGGGAGACAGGGGGCACTCTGAGCAGCTGTGCGGCTCACACAATCAGCCTATGTTACCAATTAACATCAACAATAGCATCGCTGCTAATAAAATCCCAGTAGCTAGCGTCGCTGCTAGTGAAATCCCAGCTGCTAGCATCACTGCTAATAAAATTCTAGCGGCTAGCCATGTTGCTAAAGAAATGTAATGTAATAAAAACAGGTCAGGTTCAACATGCAAGAGCCCCACACAGTTGACCCATTGTGACAGGCAATAGCATTAAATCAATAATGATAAAGCTCTTCGACATCCTGCTGTGTCTGCTGGTCATGCTGCCCCCTGGGGAGTCCCCCAATGTCACCTGCTGTACAGTATCATCATATATGCGCTATACAGTAAGTAGGCTGGAAAAGATCTGAACTAATATATACCTGCCTCTCTCTCTCTGTTATCTCAAATTATTCACCACACAGCAGGAAATGTATGGGTACCACTCAGACTTTATGGCCAGGGCTGATGGTTTCCCACAAAAGCTATTTAAATAGCTCAGGGGCTCACGTCTCGACTAAAATGACCCTGGACCTCCCTGGTAACGCCTGGTTCAAGGACATCACTTCCTGAGCCACTCGAGAGCCAATCAGAGGGCAGGAAATGTGCTCATTTGAAAATATTACAGGCTTCACTACAGTCTTTGACCTAGGTCAGCAATGATGGCCCTGTCCAACACTGAACAGAATAATCCTAGATTCACTGGGGATCCCCTTGACCGTTAGGGAAATGCAGATACTCTCCTCCAGCAGATTACAGACGACTTTACTTTACACATTCTGATATACCTTTGTATTCAACAAACAGGTGTGTAGGCTTAAAGAGGGAGCCTGTGAAACAGCTGTGAGTCACGGGAGCTGAAAACTCTCCTTGAAGTAGCCTGGTCCCCAGACAGCAGAAATCGGGGCTGCTTGACCAGGTGCAATGGCCTGTTAGCCCCGTTCCACCAGGCACTAACGAAAGCATGACACTCCTTATGAATAAATGACACATTTCCAGGTCCCGATGTTCGGTGACCAGCTAGAGTTTTGCTGTGGGCGGCTACATAGCGCCTCGTTGGCCCCGCAATACCAAGGCATGACATTTTCATCCTGTCTATGACATCATGGGGCCAAGGCAAGCAGGTCTATCATCGAGGTCGTTAGGAGTCCACTCTGCCGCTGGACTGAAGGCTAACGACCACCGCGTATGGACCTTTCTGTAACAAACTATTACCATGGCAACTAATGGCGTGGCACCAATTAGGCTGACATTTTCCCGCTATGCGCTCGCCCCGCCACGATCGCTCTGCCGGAGCACCAGCCATACTTTAACTTTCCTCCCCCATTAAAAAGAAACTTTTCTCTTTTTCTCCCCCCCCTTGAAAGACACTTGCTCGAGACAGAGGAGAGTTCCCGATATTTCCTGTTCACTTTGGTAGACCTGTAGCCGGAAAAGCCTGAGACCGCTTGATCTCTCCTGGAGCCAATCATGCGTGTGCAGTTTGTCTGATTGTGTATTTCGTTGTCCCAGCTCAGTCATTAAAGGTATCTCGGGGGTTCTCTCTGAAACGAGTCATGCACGTCGCTTACAACATTATCAGCCATTAGGTCTGCAAGAAAGACCCTAAGAATCGAGTAATTGTTTAGATAAATATCTGAGGAGCAGACTAGAAAAATCAATGCAGCTACACCCAACCTCAGCATCACTCTGTGGCTTTGGGACTGACCGCAGGTTACCTGATTGGTCACATATAGCTCTCTAACCAAACTTTATGTAAACACAACGCACCCCCCAAGCGCCCGCCCCCCTGCCCGCCGCAGACAGCCTTTCTTGTGAAGGGCTTCGCTTTTTTGTATATTTGATTTTCAATAGTAATATATAAAAGGATTTGATATACTCACCAACCTCCGAGGCCATGACAGTGATGTTATGCCAGGCTATCTCCTCGCGGTCCAGGCTCTGTGTGGTTTTTATGACCCCACTGTGGGCGTCAATGTTGAAGTATTCATGACCACGCCGGTCACGGTCAATAAAATACCTGCGGTGGGAGCGGAGGGACAGTTTAAGTTACACGCGTGGCAGTGACGCAGAGAAGCAGCCGCCCAGCCGAGAGCCATCATGGTTGGACCCCACCAAGCTTCCTGCATAGTCTTTTCAGCCTCGGTGGCAAGACTCTGTCAACGTAGAAACGTTTATTTAAATGGCAGGATTCTACCGGGCGGCATCCGGAATTCTGTGGATTTCCCGGGGTTAATAAGGCGGCACTTATCGAACTCTCCATACTGGCGGCATAGGAACGCTGCAGAGCTAGGAGCCTATGGCTAGAATACACAAGCTAATCCTTATTTATGGACTAGCACTGAGGCTTCTTCCAATAATATTTGATCCATCCATTTTCTATACCCGCTGGTCCTATGCAAGGTTGGGGGTGTCTGGAGCCAATCCCAGAATCGATGGGCGCAAGGCAGGGAATAACACACGACAAGGTGCCAACCCACAATACTAACATACCGTTCACACACGCAAATACAACTTGTCAAATGTTCACCTTAACGTGTTTTTAACTAGCAGACACTTTTATCCAAAGTTCTGAACATTTTTGAGAGAAAGCAGTTTGCCAGTCCTTGGAGTAATTTCAGGGGCCCAACGGTGATGGGTGTCACTCTGCTGACCCTGGGATTTGAACCAGCAGCCTTCCGATCACAGGCACCAACACCACCCCAGCTCAAACAGCTGCAGATTTTACTGCAGTAATTCAGGTTATTCTCAAGGGTCCAATGGTTGAGCCCACATTAGGTATGAAGAAGCATCTTTGTGCTTCACCGTGAGCCTCCACACTACATGCTACCCACATCCTACTTTGTTTACAAGTTTCCGTCGGCCTCCAGAGAGGGTCAAAGCCCCGATGGATCAGAGCGGCAGGTGGGAGCCTGTCTCCTACGTGCTCTGCTGCCAGCCTGGGGATGGCGCCAGCAGACTCACCCCCCGGTTCAGGTGGACATGATCCAAGCGGGAGGCGCTGTCTGCCTGGCGTGATCGCTAACAGATGGGATGGGGGGGGGGGGCACCTGCTAGCTATTTATACGCAGATGGCTCCTTTATTCACCAGCGATCCATTCATTCAGCTTAAAGTCCCCATGTCAGTCAGTCATAATTCTCCCTCCTCTTTTTTTTGAAACCCCCCCCCCCATTTATTCCCACCAAATTGCACTGCCCCCCCCCACATTCAGAAGCGTGCAGGGTAGTGGCCGGGGTGCGGTGGCTTATATGGCCCAAATGGCCATGAACGTCCCCTTGTGCCCACTGAGAGCTTTTTCTCCGTGGGAGGTGAATCGATCATCCTCGCCTCCATTAAGTCCGGTGATCGCCACGTGCTGATTGAGTCGTTTCGGACAGAGTGGAAACACTTCAATCTCCCGGCTGTCTGTCCATTAGATTAATCAGCATAGGCACCTTCCCTGCTTTCGCTGAACAAATGGCAGCCGGAGACAGTGAGCTGCCAGAGATAATTAAGGATGTCTTCCTCGTGGGGGGGCGTGGTTTCACTCCCTGCCATTCTGAGGCAGCCTGTATCTCCCGGTCCGCTGCTTCCTCCTACTGTGTAATCGGTGAGCTGGGAGGCTGGGTGTCCTGCGTAGTTTCCTCTCTGTTTAGTGTGCTTTCATTGCGTACTTGTATCTCTGCTCTGGCAACCAGACTTAAAATGATCCTGTCTCTAGGTTAACAAGTAAACAGGGATGGGGCCACATGGGCAAAGCCCTAAGGTAAAACTTGATTGGCCCTTGTAGTGCCCCACTCCTGTCACTCACCAATTCGAAACATATCATTGGCTAATGATAAAGTTGGTCCCTCTGTATGAATTATGGCCCCACTTGTGCTGCCCACCAAGAATCGCCCCTGCAGGTAACAGTCCAGACCTGAGCCGGGCCCTGCTACCTGATAGCGCTGCCGGTGCTGTCTGGGTCCCGGGCCATGACTGCGCCCACCTCGGTCCCCGGGGGGGCATTCTCGTACACGTCCATGATATAGTGGTCCAAAGAGAAGACCGGCGGCTCATCCACATCTCCCACGGTGATCTTCAGCGTCGCCGTGTCCTTGAAGGGCCCCAGGTACGAAAAGCGGGGGTCCAGGTGTGTGTTGGTGCCCTCTAGGTGCAGCGCGTACATTTTCTTCTTTTCATAGTTAAGAGGCTAAATAAAGAAAACACAGGTGTCAGTCCAGCTGTAGAAATCTAAATAAGGCTGTTGAATCTATTAGCGGTTGCTAGCTGTTAGCATGGTGTGAGTTTTGAGAATTGTATGGCAGCCATTTTGTTTTATGCTAGATGATTCGCCTGGCAAAAACAGCTGGCTTCCTGTGCTTCTCCCTCGCAAAGGCACCTGGCCCCGAGGGAGGCACACCCAAAATCTCTGTGATGGCATTCAGCCCATGCCCAGGATGCTGGCAGAAAAAGAAAAAAAAGCTTCTAACCGGCTTGACAAGTAGTGCGAGCCGCGAGCTCAACTTCACACACTTCTGAACTCATATTGGCTTTTTTTCAAAGGAGCTCAGACGCTCATCCCAAGTTCCCACGAGATCTATTAAATGATAAAGATCTATTTTTTTTCTTCTAAAAAATATATCAAGACAAAAAATGTTTACAGTCTGGGGAGACAGAGAGTCTAGGTTTGTGTGGTAAATTCGATCACAGGTGCAGTGTGTGGTAGTAGACAATAGGTGGCATGGTGGTTAAAAGTCTAATCCCATGACATCAAACTGAAGTTACAGAACCTACTGCCATTCATTTAAATGGCTTTTAGGGAGGAGGAACGATGGAAAGTGAAACACCTTCTTCAGCGAGATGACGCCCTCTCGAGTGTCTCTGTCCGTGGAGACGGAGAAGACGGAGGCCCCGTCTGCGTTGATGATGCTGTACTTGATCTCTGCGTTGATGCCCAGGTCCTCGTCGCTGGCTTTGATCTTGCCCACGGGCCTCCCCACCTGGGCCGATTCAGGCACGTACAGCTGGTAGTTTTCTGGCAGGGAAACCCGAAGACGAATTTAATTTGGAGATCCACCAGACACTGAAAATATGCACTTTAGCATGTGTGATGCATCCATCTACCCTTTTGGGAAAAATCCATTAGCGGCAACAAGGAATGAGCAAACCGGTGTTTGCACAGATCTTTAATGCGGGGATACATATTTGACCACTGGTGCTACCTCAAACACCGTATTCGTATTCCGGAGTTCTGCAATAAACAAAACTTTAAATTACATGTGGGGCTGAAGGGGAACTCATTATGTAACTTCCTGTCCCTCCCAGGTAACACCCCAAAGGTCAGAAGCTGCTCTGAATCGCTAATAACGTGTAGCTGCTGTACGACCCAAAGGAGACATGACGTCTACGTTTATCCACATTAGTGATGTAAAAGGGCTGAAGCAGCACTCCTATAGGTCAATGCTCGAACAGCCTACATTACGATAAATACAGTGTATTAGTGACATAGTGGGGCATTTTAAGACAGCGGCGTCTGAGGCAGAGTGCGTACTTTGAGGGAACCTGGGCGGATTGTCGTTGACGTCTGTGAGCGTGATGTTGACGGTGGTGGACCCAGACAGTCCCCCAACCTGTCCCGCCATGTCCTTGGCCTGGATGACGACAGCGTAGTGCTCCCTTGCCTCCCGGTCCATGTTGGCCAGGGCCGTCCGGATGATGCCTGAATCGTGCAAGGGACACACGCACGCACAGACACACAGATACACGCACACGGGCAGATTAGACCGGCTTATCATAAACCGCAGCCTGACAGAACAAACTAACTCCAGTTTTTAGCGTCTCTAGCTCCACTTTGAAAAGCAGAAGAACAATTTTCTCGCTGCAAACAGGCAGGATAGTAAATGCCTTCTGAAGCCTTTGATTCAGATGATTCCAGACGCCAGCGTTTCTGTCCCGGTTCATCTTCTGCTACCATTTAACGGAAGGCTGCATATTCTCTGCACTGGATATTCTCCGGAAAGGGTTCAGATTCTAAATTATTAATAAGCTGTCGCTAAACATTTGGTAATGTATTAGTTAACAAAAAGATTCAGTTACAATCACATTTTGCAATGTCTTACATAGATGTCATACTCCTGTCTAAAACAAAAAAACAACAAAAAAACAAAAACAAATGGCTTGTTCGCCGTCATTTCCAGCTGTGAAGGCTGAGGCTGTTTCCCCTGCATCATTCATCATAATCCAAATGATGGCTTGGCCTTGGGGCTCAGTGCCCCCCCCCAGACACTCTCTATGTATCAGGCCAGGGTTTCGTGAGCCACTCGTCAGGACTTAAGCAAAACACAGTCTACATTCTTGCTCCTTCCCAGCACACCTGCACCAGATATTCAGTTCTTTATTGTTTGGTTAATTTTTGATTGTTTGGCTTGTTCTTGATGGTTTGGTTCAGGTGTGCTCGGAGCAGCGAAGGGAACAAGAATGTGGATGGCCAGGAGTCCCGTTTAGAGAATGGTGGTGAAGAACAAGACAGCAGTCAGGGTAATAAATGAAGCAGTGGACGCTAAGAGGACTAAGGGGCGTGAGAACAGCATATGCTCGCTGCTCCTTCACTCAAGCGGGCGTTTCCCTTCCCCGTTCCCAAATCCCTCCCTCAAGGGAATATGGATACAAGCCCCCCCTCCGAGTTAATAACAGCCCTCTCATTATCCCCCCATGACTCCCGCTCCCCAGCATCCCACTGGATTTGGATGCACTGAAGACTAGGGGCGGATAACGGACCGTGCACGCGCCCTCGGACGCCCGTCAAGTCTTCCCCAAGGAAGGCTTCAGCGTTTATACATTATTAAAAGGCAGCGGTGCAGTGCTGAATAGCAGATGCACCCACACAGTCAGGGAGAAGCAGGGCAATATTCACAGAGCTGATTTTTGGAGGGAAAAATATATTCAGATTTGTGTCTCCAGCTCTCCCTTGGGTACGTAATATTCTGAGAAAAATTCCGTATGGGATTAGATTAAACCTGGAATGGACAGAGATTCTATTACACACACCCCCACTGACTCATGCTTCAAACTTGACTTGTGTTCTATAAAAACTCCCTTACTGTCTGGGTTAATCAGGTAACCCTGCTCGTCGACACGAAACAGCCAACTCCCCCAAACAGCAAATCACGAGGGTACAAGCAGAACACACGCAGCACACAGAGAGGGCCAGGGCTCCAGTTACCATAGTTAGAATGACTAAGATCTATGTGACACTGAATGTGGCTCAATTGTTGGTTCCAATCCCAGTGGCTGTGGCATGTCAGAAACAGACTCCGTCCTGGGATTCGCACACTAGTGTCACGAGTTTACAGAGATCCTGTGATGAAGGAAAAGCACAAAGTCAAGGGAGTTTCAGTGGGGAAAAAACACATTGCTAATGGAAGAGGTCAGAGGAGAATGGCCAGGCTCGTTAAAGTTAAAAGGAAGACCATAAGTGCAAAAATAACAACAGCGGGGAGCAGGGAGCCTCACGGTCCTGGCTAGGCGTCCCCAGTACAGGGTTCCCCGGGCTGTACGTTACCCCAATAACAATGGCGGGGAGCAGGGAGCCTCACGGTCCTGGCTAGGCGTCCCCAGTACAGGGTTCCCCGGGCTGTACGTTACCCCAATA
>JAODLC010000085.1:22446710-22459661 GCA_026781145.1 Hippopotamyrus pictus | reverse complement strand
AGGCTTGAATTTATGTGTTTTAACATAAATTTAGAAACAAGGGTCAGTGAAACAGTGGGGGTTCCGCGGCCATTATATGACATGCTTCTTCCTCATTAGTCCATGCTGCGTTTATATCGTCTCAAGCCAAACAAGACCAGCACTCACCCAGGAGCAGGAAGGCAGTGTCTAAGGGGATGTAACATTACAGAGCTACAAAACAGGGATTCCTGAACCAACGGGGAATTAGCCGTAAATAACACCTAATCTCAGGGTGTTATTTACAGGGGTTGGGTATCTGATAATAAGTCTGCGATGCCTGTGCGTTAAATATCCGTAAAGAATTAACATGATTTCCTGCTCTGTACACAGGTATCCACTGGCATAGGCCCTATCGAGTCACAGCTCATCATTTACATCCGAGGTCCACAGTAAATAATATGCACTGGTTGAGAGACGCCTGAAAGCGGACATAGCAGGTCGTTAACGCATGTATCGCTTAGCAATGTGGATAGATATAACACCTGGATGTAATACAGATACAGTACCTGCTAAATATTTTGTTACATAGCAGCTCACTATACTGTACAATAAAATATTTCGCTGCAGCTTCAAGCACCATTTTCTTTCTCAGCTCCCGTCATTGGCTACGCATGTATCTTTTCAGTTCATAGTGCAATTCGTGCCATATTTTTCTCTTTTTAATTTTAAGTATTGTGATTTTATATTTATATTATTATTTGGTATAGAGTACTGTGTTATTCTTACAGTACTGTACTTAATGTCTTGTCTCTCCCCTATAACAGAAGCCCAAATTGACTTGCATCCACATGTCCTGGTCCCAAATGCAGAGGCAAGTCAACTGATATCTGTATTTATAGACAGGCACCTCTCCAAATACGCAATGCCAACTCTTGTAAATCCGGACTTGCTGTACGGTGTCCTGAATGATATGGGCAGGCCAATCAGACTTATGCACAATCTAAGCATGGTTGCCTGAATCTATAAGCAGCACGACCCTCATCTTGAGCGACTAAAGAATCCTCTAGGTGTCGCTTGATAAGGTGCCTCAAACACGCTGCAAACAGCATCACCCATCTTGCCGCTTGAGGTATATACAGTAATATCAAAGGAATGACTGGTGCTCAGCTACGCTTCTAAGAAACTCCCACCACGCTACAGCTGCCCACGGTAACCTTCCTCTGTTCCAACCCAAACTTGGCTGCCGCCACTTTCAATTTGCGGGCCTCTGTCCTTCAGCCCCTGCTGACGGTGCAGGATTCTCAGCACTCACTTTTTCGGCTCTATTCAAAGTTTTTTTTTTATACCTGGATCAGTTGCCTTTTCGAGACGCTGAACAGATCTGACGGCTCAGAGTGAACACTGTACGATGAAACTTTGAAACTGGTGACAGAGCATGCCAAACTCACTCCGATCAGTGTTAGCCTTCTCTTAGGGGGTATATCTGATCCAAAGTCCAGCCTTACAACGATTCAATTACATTTGATCTCCTTTTAAATTCCCCAAACGTAGCGCTCCCTAGGGATTCAAAATTTTTGCCAACAATCTACTGTCACATATTCAGCATATCCCTTCATGTCCTGCAGTATGTTGATAACATTTATATAGACATTTAACTATTACAATATCACTGCGACACCTTTACAAAGTCGTCCGTCCTGTATTTCAGTCCCAATGGAAATATGGCCCAGTAGAGAATGGTTCCACCCTGACTGAAATTCAGTGTCTACTGCTGGTGAATATTTAATAATGGAAGTAAATTGTAAAGCATGTTATGTGCACAGTGAAATGTTCCTTACCACTGGGGAGAGAAGGTCAGCTGTGAAAGTATTTGCGAGGCTGCTAAAATCCACCTGTTTAAACTGCAGTGTACCTCCTAAGCTGATAAATAATTTAACAAGTGCCGCTGTACTTTTTTTTGGTACAAGAAGTTGACGTGCATGAGGATGTTCGCTTGAATAAGAATACTGCACCTTCCTTCACAGAATCCTGAGAGTTGATGTATGGAATATTCCAGAATAACCCCCTGTGGAGCAGTCGAACTGGCAACGTCCGGCCCTGCTTTCTAGTGGAAAAGCTTATTTAGAAAGTGGATCTGTTCCTCAAATCGGGTTAGTTTGGCCGGGAGAGGCTGCTCTCACAAGAATTAATCTTGCTGGAGGGCCTAATGCCTCACGATCAGTCTCTCCTCTCTTCAGTGAATGCGATGGAGTTGGAGGACCTATCAACACCCCAGAGTCGGGTCGGGTCTGTTGCATTGCTGGAGTTGCCGCTTGCTTTATCCATATTCTCAAGCCAGCTGGTGCCTAATTAATCCATGCCCATGCCTGCGAGCCCCCCACGGGCTAAACGAGCTATGACCGTAAGGCCTGGTGACGATTGGAGTGATTCAAAGCCAAAGTCAGGAAAAAAAATGGATTAAAAATCCTGAAGAAGATGTTAAAGGTGATTCTAACCCTGTGCGCAGAAGTTTGTGGGGAAAAGTATCTGTTGATTTCTTTCAAAGTTTATTATTATTTTATTATTTATCTGTTTAACTTTAAAACGGGCAGTTAGATACCTAAGCCTAAGAAGAAGAGGAAGTCATAGAAGCAAAATTAAATAGTCACAGAAAGCGCACAGTCATCTGTGATACACTTTATTTCTTATGAGGCCCTGGAAGGTCTTCAAACCCTCCAGGCACAGAAACACCATAAGAGGCCAAAGTGTGACGTGAGCCCCAGCACGCTTCAAACCGGCAGCGTTCCGCGTCACCAGCCGATGATTCACACTTGAATAGATTGGATCCTATTCTCCCTCCCCCGGTCCGATGCCCCCTACTGGCAAGATGAGCCATTGTATAAACAAAGAACTCGAGATGATGACTACCTTGCCTAAGTGACATCAGGATCTGCTTGCTTTGTTTGCTGAGAGCTCTGAAGTTGGGCATGTGCTCAGGGAATGTGCACGTGAAGCCGGGTAAATCACAGAAAGCTACATTGTATCTTTATACCAGTACTCACATCACTGGTCTCATTGGGTCCACATCAGATTAGCAGAACCATTTTACATTTCAACACAAATGAGACAGTAAGGCCTTTAGCTGGTTGATGCCGAATATAAATTCACCGTATTTTACATGACATGGAAAAATACAAGCAGTTCTTCACTAAAATAAGTAATCCCACTAACCCTAACGTATGTTGGATTCCCCCCCCCCCCGGAAATCAAATAGTTGGCAAAAGGGTTCAGGGCACCTTATAGCCCCCCTATTCAAATCTGGTCCTTGTTTTCAGTTCTCCCAGGTAGTTAGTTTAATAAGTGCTGATTCTGATTGGCCAGAGGCTTTACACCTGGTTCGTAGGCTGGAAAATCAGCAGTTCTCAGTCCTTGACGACCATGATTTGAACAGCCCTGCCTTACAGCAAAAAAAAAAAACCAACAAAAAACAAAAACATAAGCCAGAAATATACTAGTAATATGTCCTAAACACGACATATTAAATAAATAAAAGTGTAAAGTGTTAATTTACTTACAGACATACAGTCACCTTTTTGTGTTAGTGCTTCCGTAAACTTTATGAATTTCATGTATTTTTTAGGTAAATGCAGATTTCCTAAAGTCGGTTTTACATAAAATGAGTGCTTGCAGTTCCTAGCAGGAAGCGCTGATGTGACTATTAACATATACAATCGTGTAAAATATTGCAGGATCCTCACACCCCCAAGGCCAGAATATAATATAAGGGGGGAGTCAAAATATCTTTGCAACTCAGCCAACTGAGAACATGGTTCAGCTGTGTAGTGCCTAACGGGGACTGTAAATCATTTGCCGCTTTTGTGAAAAGGCACTCTAGTCCTCACCATGGTTACAGGGCACAGAACTTTCCGGTAGCATCCCTGCAGCGTGTCACATCTCTCGTTACAGAGGGCAGGAACTTTCCGGTAGCATCCCTGCAGCGTGTTACATCTCTTGTTACAGGAGACAGAACTTTCTGGTAGCATCCCTACAGCATGTCACATCTCCCATTACAGGGGGTGCAACTGTCCGGTAGCATCCCTGCAGCGTGTTAGATCTCCCACTACAGGGGGCAGGAACTTTCCAGTAGCATCCTTGCAGCGTGTCACATCTCTCGTTACAGGGGACGGACTTTCCAGTAGCATCCTTGCAGCGTGTCACATCTCTCGTTACAGGGGACGGAACTTTCCGGCCGCATCCCTGCAGCGTGTCACATCTCCCATTACAGGGGACGGAAGTTTCCAGTAGCATCCTTGCAGCGTGTCACGTCTCTCGTTACAGGGGACGGAACTTTCCGGCCGCATCCCTGCAGTGCGTCACATCTCCCGTTATCTGGAGCCATTTGCATGGAAATGACCCGGAAAGCCAGCCAAATCCTGCAAATCAAGGCTATTACAACCGATTACTAAAACTAGGAAGCTCAGGAACGCCATTACTGTCAGCGGAAAAAAACATTAAAATCTTAATGTACATGAGCGGCGATGGGGGGTGGCCGAGGGGGGGTGCGGTGCTAAGTTTCCTTTCGTTCTTTTAATAATCAATTAATTTCAACAAAAACAAACATAATCAGACGCTCATTTTGGAGTGTTTGAGTCTGCGGTTCTGGATCTTCTCAAAATAATGTTGACGGTATATGCTAACTGCTAATTAATTATCTGCATCTCTTGTTGAGGGCAATGAGAAAGAAGAGATTAAAGGAATCATTCTCCCAGTATTTTTAACATGCCCTTTGCATGCTTTCATTCCACTGAATCCGAATTGCGTGCATCACTAATAAAATTCCCCATGTACGAAATGCACGTACATTACTTAAATCTTCACAGGATGATTGGGGAATTATATTATGGGATTTTTGAGCCCACTAATGTGCTTAAGGCATCTCTTTTTGTAAAAATAATATAAATCTGTTCTTCCTTTGGCAAACTGGATTACATCCCATTTGACACTCTCGTTTCCAGTAGAAGGCTTGGCGTAGACACCACTCTGATTGTCTGACCTTTGACCTCCCCCTGTTCGATTTCCTGATTAGAGAGAAGGCTGAGCCATATGACCACAAAACCGCAGGGGTGTCTGGTAGCCACTGTGTAACCAGCCAACAGATGCTCAGTCTCTCCTCTGCCTACACAACGACTTTCGCAATCACATAACATTAACTGATGCTCTGCCTTTCAGTGGCTGAGCTGTAATGGAACTTAACCGATTCAATTAATCAATCAATGAATCAATATCATCCCCAGGACTGTCACTGTGTTTTCGCAGTCACAACGCTGACCTCTGAACAGCTCTGAAACTGCAGTTCTTGGGTCCATGACCACTAGAGTAATACTGAAAACATTCTGGCCCATTTGCCAGGATTTACGGGATGCTGACAAGGCAGCTACAGGAAGGGATATATAGATTAGACTCTGAAAAGCTGCGCTACAGCTAAATATGCAACGCAACCTACTGTCAGAGAACGGCAGCTAGCCTGCATGTACGATTAGTCCTGACCTCTCCAGATTCCCATGATCCTTTTGGTTTAGTGAATCCATCATAATACTGGCTACATGTCACAGTGAGTAGCGGTGGCAGCTGCGAGGTTGTTCAGCAGATCCAGTGAAGAAAACAAAGAAAGAATCCAATGATGGACTTTTTTTTTTCCCCCTGCAAAATTCTGCCGCATGTCAGAGCGGCAAATATCAGATTCCACCCAATAATTAAGGCTGTTTCCCAGCATGCTCCTTAACACTCTGCAGGTAGGTTTCGAGATCACTTCACTGCTAGGCTGGATTAATGAGTGAACTGAGTATGAATATAATGTCAAATGGACTACCTCCTTCCTCCATAAAAGCATACGGAGAATGACATTAAGCAAAGCATAAGTAAATTCCAGCTGACAATAAAATGGCCTAATCGTACACTCATACGTGCAGCGATCATTTGCAAAGACCTGGGGAATATGGCTCCACATTTATGATTAATGACTTATTAAATTTAACTAAGTTCAAAAGTAATCGTTAAATCGACGGCTGTTTAGTTGGGCTAACACATCCAGTCTGCAGCAAATCAGGAAGACCTTGGCCTAGGATAGCAGAATGAAAAGCTGTGGGTCGTGTGACATGCGAGCGGTTACGGTACACAGATTTGAGCACGTCAGCGGAGTGTGCAGCGCAATGAAAACGATCGATCTGTAAGTGGATATCAACCCAGGTACGATTAGGAAAGAATGAAACAGAGGTGACTCAGGCTTGGACTTATTTTCTGCAGCAAATACGGTTTATCGATCAAAAAAGGAACTTAATAAACGAGTTTCTCCACTAAGCGCACTAACTTTTACAATGAGAAACAGAAGCAAGTGTAACTTTATGCATGGAGAGAATCTTAACTAGTCAGAGCAACACTGAATTTTCAAAACTCACAGTGGGAGGGATTACTATGTGCACTGGCTGCTGTCACCCAATAGAAACCAGTAATCCATCAGGGTTAGTCCAATCAGGACCACGGAATACATGAGAAGCACCGCCCACTATGGTTCTCAATCTAAGTGGTCCCCCTTCACACATCATAACATATATTCTTTTCCTTGGGTTTATAAGGCTACGTTTTCCCTCTCCCAGAAGCAACATGCGTCTCAGAAACATCCAGACGCTCTCTGACTGGATCTCAGGGAATTAAAGCATCCCATGTGGCCCGTGAGGGACTGGAAAGCGCCTCTGGTATTTAGGCCGTCATGGGAACCAGCAGACATTAGCAAATTTACTGTTGCACTGCTGCACGGGAGACGGCCTCCGGAGGAAAGATCAGCATCATCTTCATCGCCAATGGTGCTGACTGGGTCCGTTGCGTTTATTCCGAGCACTTAAAATATTACTGACCCGCTAGGATGCTAAAGAGCTAATGCTGCATGATACAGGATGAAGAGAATATTTACAGGCTAATCAATCTATCTATCTGTTACAAAGGAGGAGCACAGAGCCCCACTTTACAGTTTGAGCTCAGGACAGAATATGAAGGAGAAAAGCAGCCACCATTTGAAACTGCATTTCAAATGTCTTCTTTCGTTCTTTCAAGTTCCTGTGTAGCAGACGGTCACTCCCTGGCCCTCTCCACCACCACCTGTAAATCGGCTCTGCATAAATCCGCACCCAACCCTAATGACACGCACTTCGCATATTAAGAGCAGCTCGAGGCTGCATTAAATCTGCCCTTTGTGGCACTTTCTGCTTGTCTCTTTAAAAACGGTGAAAGCCTTCTGCCCCGTATCACCAGACGCAGAGGACACACAACTATAAAAATGCAACTCATAAATAATCTTCTCCGCTGGAATGTAATTGGTCCAGCACAGACAGCCCTGAGCGAAAAAATTAAATAAATAAAGACTTTATGCATAACTATGGCATTTACATTCTGGTCTCGCCGATGCGTCAGTTACTTAAATGTGGAGGTTGCTGGAGCTTGAACCTCTGTTTGTTGACGTGGAGAAAAAAGTAGCTGTCTAAGGGTTCATTATAACCACTGCCCAAAAAGGTTGCTATTCTAGCACGCGGCAGACAGACACGCCCATGACTGCGCAGGTGTGTGGATCGGCTTGTAGGAACCTCGATGGCGCCAGTCGGAATCGCCTCCAGGAGTAAAATTATTCTAAGAAGTCGCCGGTATATCCTTCAGCGTCTCTGCAGCATGCTTCTGGCACGCTTTTGTGGTGATTTGTAATCTTCTTCTGTAGATTTTATAGTCCTATCCCCCAATCCCTCAATTCGACTACATCCTTCTTTACGTAGACCTGTGAGATCCGCTGATGTCTTTTCTGTTATTTGTTCACCCCCCATCCCTTTGGTGGAATTTAGCTTCCGAGTCGATAAATGACACCTCTGTGGGACTTTACTGCCAGGTAATGAGGCGTAGATTCGCGCCCCCCCCTGGACTCTGAGCCCTATCCGATCACACAATCCGGTCTTTCTGGAGTGGGGGGACTTGTCTGGAAAGCCTTGGAACATTCTGCAGACATTAAACTATCCACCGTTCCTGGGTCAGGATAGACATCTTGCGATGGAAAAGCCCTAAAAACAGAACGACTTTCTCATGGACAAACATCCAGGATGTAAGACCTTCTGGAGGTCCAAGCGTCCTGAAAACACTGCTGCTTCTAACAGAAGGAATCAGTCAATGCTCATTGTCATCTTGGGAAAAAAATACACAACTTATTAAATAGAGCAAACAGTCCCCATTGAAACCCATTTGGTGCCCTAGTTTATCCCCCCCAAAGGCAGATGGCGCTGTAGGGCTGACTGTAGAAGGGTTGATCCACCCCTGAGAAATGCCAGTGCTTTTCACCATTAAAACCATGTGTTTGCACATGGCCCCCCAGGGTCCTCCCCGCTGGCCAAAAACCATGACTACACTGTGGGGGTGGTTGGGCAAAATGACATTTTGAGTGGGATCCCATAAAACAATAAACCCGCTACTGGGTGTAACATTTCAAATCCTGCAATTCAAGGCCTGGCCCCTCCTCTGTGGGTTAGACTTGTGGTAGGTGGTAATTGGGCTGAGAGGTGCGCGTGTGTTTACCCTGCAGGGTGCAGCGAGCAGGTCATTGTTATGCAAAGAAAGGGGGTGAAATCATAGCAGGAGAGGCAGCAGCTAGTGCAAATGCAGCCTGCTGGTATCCTCTGTGAAGCCCCCCTCATCATGCGTGCCGTGCACATAGCCGGCAGTTGCCTGGACGCCTAAGGCACAGGAGCCTCATCTTTCTAAGCTCAAGGCCCCCAGCTGCACCTCAGAGGGTCTCTGAGGATTATGGGAAGGACAGGATGGGCAATTGCCCAGAAGGACATCTTCTGAGCGGGCACCATACACTTCCCCCCAACCTAACTGCTCGTGGTGGGGGAGGGGGCGATGGTGAAGCCATTGGCTCAGATTTCACCAAGGCACCAAGCATCCTAGACCCCTCATGGACCACACAAACCATTACTCTCATCCAACATCAGATTGAGCCCAGACTGACCGCTTGTCTTCTCTACTACATCCCACCCCCTCACAGAGCCCTCCAGGTGTTTAAGCATGCTGCTCTCATGCCAATAAACACGCTTTACACCCCGAAGTGGTTTGCCACCTCAATCGATTTTCCGGCACCCACCAGAAATCCAAACTATCAGGTCCAGAATTTACATATGTTCCAGTACAGAATTTAAAGAGACACATGCAATACTCATCGCTGAGGTGCTATGCTTCTATTCTGGCCAAAACCTCTTTCTAACTTCACAGCATTGCTTTGCCAAGTAGAGCACGCTGAATTTACGCAGCTTCACATTTTCTCTCGAAGATTCATCTACAATCCAGATCGCAAACGCAGAATAACAGAAAATATGACAGACTCTCTCTCTCTCCCACACACAGTAAAGTCTTCCCCTGACAGTGCCATTAAAATTTTATCAAATTTAATCTGAGAGAGCTCTCTAACAAAGATGCAGTCTGCATATTGTTGTGGTCCCGGAGCTCAGGCGTGGCTTTTCGGAGCAATGACTAAAAATATTCAACAACGGGAGGGGAAATTAAGTCATTTGCTGCTTGTCCAGAACGTGCATGAAAATGTCACCCAGGACAGGAATAAATCAATCAGTCAATAGCGTTACTATATTAATAAGAATAGTAATAACAATATGCGCTTTCACATCAAGGCACTATTCAGTTCCCACCCAACCCTCCGAATTAATGTGGAATAGCAGTTTAATTTTATAGTCTAATAGTTGCGCTAAGCAGCTGGTAAAATACAGCACTGACCACTGCAAGGACCCCCAGGGCCGCTAACGCTGCTATTAGCCAGCGATGCGTGGAATGCTGGTGCTTTTCCCAATTTTCTCGAAGAAATGTATGTTTACTATGTGATAGAGGGATCCCACAGGCATCCACAAGAGAACAGGCCTGATTTGTGCAGGTAAAATCAGGGGCGCATACAAGAGCGGGGTCATAGAGACACTAGACCTGATCCCTGGAGTGCCCGCCTTCCCTGTAAACCACCCAATCAAAACATCATTGGCTAAAGATACGGAAGGCCCCTCTTTATGATTTATGGCCTCTCTTATGTACTTTAATTTAGATCTTAAACTGCAAAGCTGACAGAAGACATTTTGACTGAAACACAGGATAGCAGCGCCAACATAACGCAAAAACAACCTACCACACGAGGCTGACAGTATCACCGAGCTAGACTCAAACGTCTCACCCCCCAGACCACACACAGGCGCACTCACCCGTTTTGGGGTCCACAGAGAAGTAGGGTTGTCCCTGCAGGATGCTGTAGACCACCCGGGCACTGTTCCCATAGGTGGGGTCATCCGCATCCGTCGCCGTCACCTGGAACACGGAAGTCCCTGGAACATGGGAGGAAATAGATGCATTAGTCCAAGGGTGTCAAACTCCAGTCCTGGGGGGGGCAGAGCCCTGTATAGCTTAGTTCTTTCCCTGTTCCACCACAAACGATTTAGCTTAGGAGCTCTGTGGTAATTAGCACAAGGAGCTGAATCAGGTGTGTTAAATCAGGGTGAACCAAAAACTGTGTAGGGCTCCGGCCCTCCAGGACTGGAGTTTGACACCCCTGTATTAGGCGTAGGAAGGCTGAGTGTGTGTAACTGATGTGCATCTGACGTGTAACTGTGTATCTGTTGGTGAGCTCGCTACATGAATCCTGAGGATATGTCTGTGTCATACACATACACACATGTGCCTCTGTATGCATGTACGTGTGTGGTCTCTGTTGATCTTAAGATGATTTAGACTTAGAGGAAGAGATTAAATTAAACATGGGGGCGGGTGAGGCAAATGATTGAAAGAAAATATGACATGCTGGTACTGGTATAATCTCCCTGCTTTGCACACAAGACCTTGAAGTGGCCAGGGGTCTGACTCAGAGAGGGAGGATGGCTCCTTACTGAGAGATTGAAGACAGACCTCAGCAGAGCAAGGAGTGACACTGTATTTCCTCCAGCTGCTTCACAAACACCACAAACAGTATTTATCTGCTGCTTCGCTGTTATTTACAGCTTGTACTTCATAGGAAAAGGGGCTTAGCAATGACCCACAGTGCTGTAATCATGGCCTTTATGTAATCAAACAACACCAGGGCAAGTTACACCAACACCGTGACAGAAAGAGAAAGGTCTAGGCCCATTTTTGGAGTATTGCACAAATAATTTTCATAAATAATGTATCAGTTCTTGTGAATGTTGGGTCTGGGTCAAACTGAAGAGTCCCACAACATGCAAACGCCTGTATTATCATATAGCACTCTGGGGGTGGGGCTGTCACTGACTCCAAGATAATACAACCAGTTGAACATCAGCATTCATACTCCTCATTTGTGTTCAGGAGGGAACCCTTTGTGATGTCACAGACACCATCCAGCAGTTGGATGGATGGATGAATGAGTAGATAATGTTAAAGCCCTCAGATATCTGGACCAGGCATGCTCAGGCTAATTCACGTCTCTTGGGTTACGTTTCAGTCTCCCAGTGACCCCTGGATTAATGAGGATGGATGGATGGATGGATGGATAGATGATTTCAAAGCCATGTATCAGGCACACAGCTCTGATCCCACGGCCAACCCCCATTCCCACCAGCCCTCCCGTTGGCTTATGGCCAGCAGCTCTTCTCGGTTAATACAATCCCGGGAGCTGAAATTGGCCGACTCAGATGGGATTATCCAGCGAGCTGGGCCGTCTTTATTTCCGCAATATGCGCGTGAAAACAACGGGTGGCAGGAGGACCGGGACCTTCAGGACAGAGCTGATTCGCCTTGTGAAACACAATTAACACCTCAGAGTCTGGCTTTAGACCAGAAGGGCACTATGCTTTACACATGCAGGCAGGGGAAGGGGGGCGGTCACGGTGATGAAAGGAAGCAAAGCAACAGGGGCAGGGTCCAACTGAATGATGTAGTGGGTTTCTGGAAACAAATGTATAAACTGTGCTACTCACAGGGGCCATAATTCATACAGAGGAGCCGACCTGGTCATTAACCAGTCATATGCTTTGAATCGGTGAGTGACAGCGGAGGGGGGACTCCAGGGACCAATCAGCTTTCAGCTGGGGTTAGTGTCCCCGGCCCCTACATATACGTCCTAATTCATGACTTGCTGGGTTAATCTAAGATTGCCCTAGGATGATTTAGCTGGGAATACTGCAAGGAATCTCAGTTCGGATAACTCCATTACATGGGAAATACCTTGGCCAACCATCGAGGCGAGTGCCCGACTGGATCCCTATCATAGTTGGAAATTGAGGCTGACCAATCGTATTACACTGAGGGAAACACAGAAGACAAGGAGTAATGGATTGCATCTAAGTAGAAACAATGAGGTAATCTGTTTAGGCCTTTCAGACGTGGGTAACATTATCTTGGCGGAGCGACGAATGAAACTGTCTGATAAAACCGCTTCCAAAAATATACCTCTAACAATATGTCTTGTAGAAATGCTCCCCCAGTGTGAAATAAAATGTGCAATCCAGTCAGAGAGAAAGAGAGAGAATCGTTCACATCAACATCCAGCTCCCTGCTCCGTGTTTCCATTATGGGCGCAGAATACCATCATTCCCTGTTTTTTACCGTTATTTACTATTCTCTTTATCTTCTGATTATTGTTCATACGCATTTCTTATAAAGCAAATACATGTCGAAAAGAACTAAGAACCAATTAAATATTATCAACATCGATATAATAATGAATCACAATTCCATACATCCATTTTCCCATAATGCAGTGTAGGCAACAGTGAGCTTGGATAAAATAGAATGACACAGACAGTACACATTATATATATTCCAGATTTCATTGTATATATATCAGCTTTCATTCCATATATTCCGGGTGTCATTCCATATATTCCGGGTGTCATTGTACTGTATATATATCGACATTCATTCCATATATATCAAAGATGATTAAATATTTCTTGCCATAATGTATAATGCATGCCA
>JAODLC010000085.1:22421024-22434134 GCA_026781145.1 Hippopotamyrus pictus | reverse complement strand
GGGAGAGGGGGGGGGGGGGGGGGGGGTTACGGAAATCAGCAAGGAAAGAGTCTGACATAGGAGCTAATTTGGCGTAAGCTTAGTCTTCTAGTATTAGTGTAGCCGATTGGTGTTAGATTTGCCTTTAGCTGTTAGCTTAGCCTTGTTCCAAATGCATTACCAATTCTCACACATTCAGTAAGCCCTAGCTGCACCCCATAGCTGCATATCACTGATACAGGTCGCCTTAAAGTGCGCGGAGACCGCAGCCTTACTGCTAATCACGCTACGTACCAGTCGAATGTCCCCATTAACACGGACACCACCGGAATGTGGGACAGATAAAGTCTGCACACCTGAGCATATACTCACACACAGATTTTTAAACAAGTGATAAACGTTTTTGACAGGAAAAGGTAAATGTTTCCCATCTCCCAGTCCTTTGTTTTCATCAGACTTGCTGGTTGTGTGTTTCAGACCCCGTCTTCCATAAGTGAACATCGCATACAGTTATAAACTGTAAAACCTTAAATGCAGCAGCACTATAAACGGATAAGCAGGAATATAATTACGGCTCACAGCTTTCTGTTTGCTCGACACATTCCCCCATCGAGTCAGCTGCCAGTTCTAGTTCATCAAACATTCTTGAACTTTCTGGTTTCACGTTGCAAAATGCACCTTTAGTATCGGCAAAGATACCCGCAGGTATCTCGACGCACCGCTGAAGTTTGCAGAGATTAAATTTACTACTCCGAGAACCAGACTTTTATATCTCAGACTTTAATTGCTATTGGCTCTTGCTTAGCCGGCGAATATTATCTCTCTTTATATATACACAAAGATATTTTCACAGTACTTTCTCATATTCATAAAAGGTCGTTTAGGCAGGCCTAATTGCCTCATTGCACATTGAACCCTTCTGTTGTTGAGGGCTTAAGGATAAGAGGATGCTACCATGATAGTATTGTTCCACAAAAAGGCAGTTAGTCAATGAGAGAGAGAGAGAGAGAGAGAGAGAGAGAGAGAGAACAGGAATGCTGTTATAATCCCCAGCTTTTATCCAGAGGAGTTGTCACACTTGTTTCAGTTCAGACCATATGATGAAGACACAGTTGCCTAACAGCTGAACATATCAAAACGTTACAGCCCGGGTAATGAAGCGACCGGCCCATACCACCGTAGTCCGGGAGAGAAAGAGGTAATGACGACCTGCCCCATCAGCATCTTCTCCATGCTCTTTACCAGGTGTTATCTGGTGTAATCAGCATATACACTCTCCTACCTGCTTCTGGCAATAAGTCACCGTGGTCATATTCCCAGAAGGGCATCAGGATACGTTGCTGCATTGCCTCCGGAATGTTCTCCCGACCGTTCCCTGCCTTCCCTTTACACAAATCCGTTTGCTTCTCATTAAGCATCAAATTATTAAGAAGACACACTTTTCATTTTATATATGGCGAGCGTTCAGGAATGGCCTAAACAAATCGCTTGATAAGTGCTTATGACGGCATCAGTTCATGGTTATAAGAACCTCACACGAGACCTTCTTCACACTGCCTGCCCCAGTCTCCAGGCTCTAAACAGCTCAGCTCGGACTCAAACAGGAAGTTACATGTTTGCCCTGTAACAGAAATACAGGAAGTGTGGCGTATCACAATCACAGCTGCTGGGAACATGAACCACTGACCAAAGGGCTTAAGGCTACGAGACAGAGGTCAATAATCATACATTTAAAGTAGATTCTCCCACAGTGCTCCGGTAACACGCCACAGTCTGTCCAACTTTACATTGCACTAAGCCACATAAATATTTGAGGAAGGCCATTATCACTTCAGAACGGCGAGATTCCCCCCACCTCCCAGCTCTTAGATCGTCTGTCTTGAGACGTTAGCTGGAGTCAAGCTCCAATCAACATCGATCAGGCCATCTGAGAATCCCCCCCCCCCGAACTAATCTAGACCTCCAAGACGGAGGGAAGGAGTTCTACGTCCACATGAACCATAATGTCAAGTGTCAGGGCCCCTGTAGCCCCGGTCCTATATACACCCCTGATGTCAAAGCTGTACACTTAATGCTGGCTTACTGTCCATTTTCAGGCACAAGTACAAGGTTCACGGTCTCTGCTACTGTGTGCTCTTGGATGTTTCCAAGCCTAGGTGTAGGTACGATGAGTCTATTTCACTCTGAAACTTCCAAGACATTCTAGAAGGCTCCCAACAAACTGTGCCTGCTAGCATGAAGTCTCTGTTGCAGTCTAATCCGCAACAGCAAAAATTAGTCCACGCCGCCTTTTTGACGTAACCTCGGCTGCGCAATGCTGGAAACGGCATCGCCATGTCTGCCTCCCCCCGTGAGGACCCGTCACTCCCCCGCTCTCCTAACTGATGTCACCGTCCTCCCACAGAGTCTCACGTGTGTCATTCTGGAAATAATTTGCTCACCATGAGCTGGACGAGGAAGCTTTCTCTTCGTGACATGAACACACGCGTCACGATGTAATGCCTCACAGTGAGAAAACAGCAAGGAATGAGCCTGAGTGACACAAATCGTCAGTTTGGGGAGAACAGAGGATCTGGGGGAGTAAAACGGAAAAAACCACCATGCAAGCCGCGAAGGCGGAGTCCACTACCAGTGCATCTACCAATCAGATTCCGTTTACCATAGAGTGCTTCAAGTGTCAGAATGGGACTTGAAACACGATTTGCCAGCTTTTGGAGGGGAGAATAAAGTAAATAACAAATGAAAAGAAGCTGTGTAGGATTCTGGGATAATCTTAAGGGAATGCCAGCATAAAAAAGAAAAGTATTCATAAGAAGAGGAATAAAATCAGATAGAAGTCATACAGACAGGGGATTAGGCCTGCTTGTTTGAGACATTCTTCTGAAAAAAACATACCTTCACTACCTGCCTAAGGCGTGTTATTGGATACACACTTCATTACCCAAGATGCCTGTGGTGTGTGACTCATCCATTATTACCATGCGTTGATTAATAGAACAACTTCTTTTGTGCATAACAGTAAACATAATTTTAACTCTGGCTTTAAATATAATTATTAATGAACTGCCAGCTGTCATTAATCATAGATGGAACAAAACTAGGATTTTTTGTGCAGATTTTATGCTACTTTCACTCTGTGTGCCCCCAGGGTAAAGTTCACACTTGTTAGACCGTTACAATTCCCTCATGCAGTAAATAATGAAAGGAAACTGTTTTAGGATGTGGATTTGACACTGTTTAAGGTTCAGACCTGGTTAAGGTGGCAGTCAAATCAAATTAAATCACTCTGCGTCACTTGACACCGGGTGACGTACAAGAGTGAAGCACTTGTGTGTGAAACCACGATGAAATAGTGCAAATAAAAAGCTTAAGAATGCCGAGCCAATGAGCTCGCGGACACACCCACCTTCCCCACGTATTGGGCGTCTGGTCCAATGTGTTCTTCTAAAACAAAGAACTGATTCCAGATCCAGCCACGCTTGGGCCGGTGGTGTACCTCGCTGTCCGCCTCAGGGTGCCTCGTCTGGTTCCGGGAGGGTATCTCGACTGTGCCGTGGTGGCCATCGCCGTAACAATGGGGGACAAAGCAGAGGCAGACCAGGAAGGGGCAGAAGCAGGAGGTGGGGCTGATCCTCATGGCGAGAACGGGGGGTTTGGGGAGGGGGCAGGTACAGCTAGATCCAAATCAGCGGCCAGCCTTTCCGAAGAGTTCCATTAAGGCCCATGGTTTAAGCCGAGTGTTCGGGGAACTGGGTGGCCTTCATTTACGCCATGGGTGGGCGGGCGTCGGCAGAATACGTCAAATGAGCAAGGTGGACGTCAACCTGAGGCCTTCAGTGCTGGGTGCGGGATGTAATCTCTCCAGATCTACATGGAAGAATAAAAAAAAAAAAACAGAGAGAATGAAAATGCAAATGATCCGTGCATTATATATCAAAAATACGCCAACACAACGGCCCGAATATCACTAGGAAAACAAACCCGGGCAAACAGATTCCTGAATTCCATTTCTAAAGTCAAACAGCAATCCTGCAGGTGAAGGGAGCCCCTGCCAGGGTCCACCTGAACCAGGGGGGGGTCAGCGATGGGCTGCCAGCAAGACAGAAACATAAAAATGCCAAACTACTAGAACCTGAAACGATTTACAATATAAGGCAGAAGCAACATTTGCCAATCCCAAACCTCTTAAATCCTGAATCTCCCAAACCTCCCAAATCCAGAATCATCAAATCCTGAATCTGTCCCGGCCCCCATCTAATCATCTCTCCATCAGCCCGCCCTCTATATCTAATCTAAATGTACTGGAAACCTGCAGGAAGCTGCCATTACAGCTTGGAATGGAGGCCTGTACACCCCCCCCCACTTACACACACAGAGGAAAATCCAGCTATGTGAACAGGATCCCAAACATCCGAGGGCCGAGAGTCACCCAAAAGGGAAGACATAGCCAAGGATGCCAGTCATCAAACATGGATTAACTAGAATAACAGTGTGGGCATGTGGGTATGTGCTTGGGGGGCACCAAACAGAGCAGCCCCCATAAGTCCCTCCCAGTCCCATTCACAAATGTCTTTTCTTTGAAAATGGCAGTCAATGAAAAGTTTGTGTAAGGTTTGAATCTGAATTCCATGATCCACCAATCAACTCTCTTTCTGATATGACATCATATACAGTACACTGTTGCCCAGGGGCACTTACTGTAACACTCATATTCCAGTCCTGCATGTACCTGTGCCATGTACCTGTGCCATGTACCTGTGCTAATGGGCTGTTAACCTGATCCCTGCTGGGACATGCAGTTGGACTGTTAACATGATCCCTGCTGGGAACATGGAGTTGGACAGTTAACCTGATCCCTACCAGTGACACACTGTTAGATTGTTAAGCTGATCCCCTGCCTAGAACACACTGTTGGACTGCTAACATGATCCCTGCTGGGAACATATTGTTGAACCTTAGGGTATAGTGCTTGGCCTCAGTATTTCCAGGACTTTTATCCAGCTCGAATACTGGCCAAAATCCTAGTCACTTCGGGTCAGAAGTAATTTGTTTAAATCCAAGAATATATTCTTGACGTGTTAAATACATAAAATGTGTGGCGTCTCTTCAAAGATAATGAAATGTTCCTTTTATAATACTTGAAAGAGAAATAGCAGAGAAGCCTTTTCAACGGGGCTTATCATTCCAACAGCCCTTAGACTTTATAGTCAGTAAAGAACTGGCCTTTAACGCAATTAAACATTGTTGCAATTCCCAGAAAGGGAAATAACCAGTAAAATGAGAGGGAGAGAGACAATCCATGCCACAGAAAGTAACACGCTTAAAGCCACCCCCTTACTACTTCAGCTAACATGCGGAAACGTAAGTGGGCACATTGGGAAGCTGTGCCTCAAAGAGTGCACACAGAAAACAAATGAGGTACGTCTGGCAATTAATTCCTAAAGATTTATTTGGCCTACAGCATAAATTAGGTGTATACATCAGCGAAAAGGTTACAGACGTCGCATTTTCAAAATGGCGGCCTCTTACAGCGGACATTAGATTAATTCATTAATCACGGTCAATGTGCAGGTGACTGAATTGACAGCAGAAAGGAAAACTGGTAGTGTTTGATTAACATAGATTTATTCACACAAAATTTGCAGTAAAATAAACATTGTTAATGATTCAGATTCATTGGTTAGAAAACAGTAGAACATATACTCACGCGCAATGTTAATTTGGCTGAAACTCCACAGTGCCTGCTAGGAAAAAAGTCATGAAACTGCAGTCTACACTCTCATCCAAAGTACACTTCACAGCTTGGGGTCATAATACCCATAGTGTGTCAAACTACAGTTGGCTGATACTGGTTCTGTCCTGTTTTCAGCAACAAGACAATAAAACAGAGAATGAACCCTGAACATCATCTGCTTGCTGGTTTTGCCATTTCAGCTTTCCGTCAAAGAGGCTCAAGAAACATAAATAAAACCAAAGCGGATTAATTACCTGATCTGACGCACTACTTACGAGCCCAGTAACACAGGGAGGATAAGATAACAGAAAAGATACAGCTCTCCGCCTGACTTGGACGCAAACTGGAATCCCTCTTTCCCATATCTCAACATATCACATATCGCAACATGTGACATATCCTAACGTATCACATATCCCAACATGTGACATATCCTAACGTATCACATATCCCAACATGTGACATATCCCAACGTATCACATATCCCAACATGTGATATATCCCAACGTATCACATTATCCCAACATGTGACATATCCCAACGTATCACATATCCCAATGTATCACATATCCCAACATGTGATATATCCCAACGTATCACATATCCCAATGTATCACATATCCCAACATGTGATATATCCTAACGTATCACATTATCCCAACATGTGACATATCTCAATGTATCACATATCCCAACATGTGACATATTCCAATGTATCACATATCCCAATGTATCACATATCCCAACATGTGATATATCCCAACATATCACATTATCCCAACATGTGACATATCCCAACGTATCACATATCCCAATGTATCACATATCCCAACATGTGATATATCCTAACGTATCACATTATCCAAACATGTGACATATCTCAATGTATCACATATCCCAACATGTGACATATCCCAACGTATCACATATCCCAACATGTGACATATCCCAACGTATCACATATCCCAACATGTGATTTATCCAGATGAGAGCACAGCTTGAGGTCCAAGTGCAGGCCCTGGATCTAGGCATAGGCAAACTAGACAGCTACTGATTAGCTGCGCCCATTCGATATAAGGGGGCCCGATCTGTAAATGTATGAAGGCGGCTCCCAAAATTGGCAAAATCTTCCAGCAGGGAGTCCTCCCCCCCCACCATCACCACCACCAAAATTCAGATTTGGTCCTGGGTCCAAGCACCGGGTCAGCCACTTATCATGCAGCCCTGGAGCATTCCAGGGAGTTTGGGCCTAGCTCAAGAGGCGTTGAGAGTGAGCTTTCAGAAACTGACACCATCAGGCGTGTATGACCTGCCCCGGAGTCTCCTGGACTGATACGTACCGGATCATCAAATGCTCACCGCACGCTGCGCACACCCCCACTGTCTGTGTGACCCTCTTACCCCCGCAGGTGGCGAGCGCCTCACCTGCCAGATCTGAGAGGCCGATAACCATCCGTAAAGACATTCCCGTATCGGAACTCCCACCCAACAGCAAGCTGTCTCCATTGTTTATATGGATCATGAATAAACAAACAGGCAGACTGGGCTTTCCTATCCAGCTCAGAAAGTGTCACGACGTCGCTTTGGCGCGACTCCGGAGCTGGCCCGCTGGACTCGTTACAGAGTAATGAGGAAGCCCGTAGGCAGCACCTTCCCATCCTCCGTAGAGCTCAGAAAACGCCGGAACGTCTTTATGAGATTCTGCCTCTCTGACTAGCTGCTGTCTGTGCATCCAGGCGAACATCAACGGGATCTTGCTGCATTTAGGAGGTTCCTCCTGAAGTGGCTCTGGGGAAGTATACAGCCACAGCAGAGGCATTTACCACAACTCAAACCGAGCTTTACACACTGTGTTCCTCATCTGGGAGATGCAGAAGCAGCATGTTCTGCTAGCCAGCTAGCTACGTACAATCTTCTGATGCTACTCACTAGCTAACATTAATGATCATATGCCCCCCTTCACAATGTTCAGGGATATATATACAGTTGTGCCTGTGGTTCACGAACACAATCCATTCCAGGAAAGTGGTCGTGAACTAATCTGTACGCGAACCAAGGCAATTTTTCCAGTAAGAAAGCATTGAAATTCAATTAATTTGTTCACAAGCCCACTAAAACAAGCCACCTACTGTAAATAATAATTTTTGTTAGTTATTTTTCTGGTTTTTACAGCAAAAAAAAACACAATATAGTGTGGCAGTGAGCGGACCGAGGTATCGCAGGAGCAGAGAGAGACATGGAGATTTGCTTGCTGGGGAAATCACGCTCTTAACACAGTCCTTAGCCCTTGTATTACTGTTGTTAATGTTAAAGGCTGCATTTCCCTATTGTCGTGCGTGTGTTTGCCCGTTTCTTGTGTGTACCTGGTCCGATCCTTGCGTGTATTTAGCGTGTGCAAATCTTCCACCGTGTGTGCATCTTGCAGTTCGGAGTCTGACAACCTTGCGTTTCCCGTCTGCGTATTTGGGTTCAGTGCTTGTTGGGTGCCTATTGTGGCCCTTCTATTCACAATTGCATGCAGGGCATGCTGGGACAAGCGCCCCGCTGGTGCTACACTAGTTTAAAAAAGTAATCTGTTCGTCGACCAAATTTTGTACGCGAACCAATGCATTTTTTTCACTAAATTTTTGGTCGCAAACCTAATTGTTCATAGACCCCAGCGTTCGTCAACCGCAGGCACCACTGTAATTTGATTTTAAAAATGTCCCCCCGAAACCTCCAAACAGAGATCAACGACACAAACAAGACCTTCCAGAGAGCTTTGAGCGCCCGACCCTCCCAGAGCCTGAATAGGTCATGTGACTCACACCAATCTCATGTGGGAGTCTGACATAATATCAAGACCGCAGACAGATGCAGCCACTTGCTTTCACTTACTGTAAACTGCCATCAGTTTTCTGTGTGTATATCCAAAGAAGAGAAGAATCTATCTGGAAAAAAAACACCCAAACCCTTTTGGGAGAACAAGCACTTCACTGTGAGACTGAGGTTTTTTTTCGTCATCAGTCTCCATTAATTTCAGAGCAGAGATAGTCTCCTAAGAGTTCCAGAACCTTCTCCAAAAGCAGGCGGCTGCTTAAAGTTTGTCGAGCATTTTCAGACGGCAAAAAGGGCAGGAGATTTTGACATTAACCAAAACGTGGTAGTACAAAAAGTTCAGAAGGGGAAAAATAAAATACATGGAGATACTATTGCACCTGGAAACGGCCGTTGTCTAAAATCTAGCTTATCGGGACCCGGGCCTGTGTTCAGGAGGTTATAGGGTCAGATCCCATGGCGAGCAGAGTAGTCTTTTATAGCTGGTGGGCTCTTGTGTAAGGCCTTTAACCCCACCTACTCCTGCAGTACACTAGCTGACCCTGCTCTCCTCACCATTATGCTGTTTTGGACAAAGGTTTCTGGACCACAATGGGGGCTGTTTTCCTTTTTTAGGACAGAAAGAAGGATGAATACGTGTAGCATGCATTATACCCAGAAATGGTTATAAATCCAGAACAAAAGCCTCTAAACACGCCGCCCGCTTTTGGAAGGAGGAGGAACACAGCAAGCACGGTGAGCAGATCTCCTCTGAATGCCAGGAACCTACAGCATCTCTCGCTGAAGCGAGCTAGCCTGTCTGAAGGATTGTGGTAGAGTTCTGATGAAGGAGAAGCATAGGACATATCCCATCCCGTGACCTCAGCAGCACCCTAACCATAACCCTAACCCATAGCTCGATTATAGAAAGCACCCGGTCAGTGCCAGCACAGGGCATTCTGGGAAATAAGGCTAATCTGGGACAACCTCCCGCAAGGGACACCGCTCTACATTAGACCCAATATAAAAGAGTGGCCAGAAGGTACTGAATAAATAAGGGAGTGAGCAAATAAAGGACATGATTTGATTATGCAGTGTTATACGTCAGAATACCTCTAATATAACCCCCCCCCCCAAAAGGGGTGGGGCCCCAACATGAGGCTGAGAGCTCATTAGTGGTTTAACAGAAAGCAGTCTACACCACATTCAACCAAACCATGTCTGTGGCAGCTCCATAATAAGGCCGCATTCCTGAAAGCCCAGATGGATCCTCTGTTAGTATCAGCAGGGGGGGAGAATGAGGGTCGGCGCTCCCAGTTGGCAGGACCCTGGGAGGAGGGATCAGACAGAGGGGTGAGCGGCATCTGTGCTAGCCAGACAAGCAGAAGCGGTACACCTACATTTACAATGAAACGATTTGGATCAAGCCTCGTGCTGGGCCTGCCGCATCCGTCCCGTCTGGCGGCCCTGAGCCAGAACCAGAACCACCCCCTCCGGAGTCCACTCAGCTGTTAAATTACCACTGACAGCAACTATGACGCTCGCTGGTGACACAGGAAGTGTGAAAATCCTGCACACGTCAAAATATTTAACAACCACGCAAGAAGCCTTTATGTAGATGTGAGCCATTAACACAGACAACTTGGATTTAAATCCATTACAAGGTGATGAGTTCTCTGCTATTAATGTAATTACTGTACAATTACAAATTGGCTAAATCTCCGTCTTTACCCCAGGCATTTTACATGCTCAGGTTTACACGCTCTGATGTGGTTTAAAGGAGCCAGTCTGGGTTAAGTGATTGATCTGGGTTCCTTAACTGCCTCCCCCCCAATTGCTGAGATGAGGGTGAGATTGGCATTGGCCCGGCGGGGGCAACGTTGTGCCACAGGCACTGTTGGCACCCATGGGCTGCTGCCCATTCTTGGATGAGGCATGTTTTTTTAATTGACTAGTCGCTGTCCTCATTTTTTTCCCCATTGGAAGATAGTGGGGGATGATCAGAATCCTCCAGCTGAAACTGTCACCATTCCCGCTGGCTCTCCGCGGAAAACATCGGGCCCGAACAGGCCGAGCCAGATGCAGCCACCGCTCGCCGCCAGACGGGTGACATAACATGAAAATTTATCTGCTGTAAATTTACAATCAATATTCATCTCCCTGCAGGCAATGGGTAACGGTCTTGGATCAGGAATTGTGGGTAGGATATCAGAGGATTAGGAGGGAAACGGATGTTGTACCTTAATACCTGAGTCATTGCACCATATTGAAGTAACATTATCTATTTTCCTTCCATGAGATGGGACCGAGGAGAGACTCAGCTTAGGTATATTTCCCAATGTTATCTCAGCAGGAACATCTCAAGGACTTTAACCAGATAGCCTCAAGTTTTGAGCTCATTTCAATCACAAGTCCTCCTACAGGTGTAGTTCTGCACTGGCAATATCCAGATTGCAATGAGAATGAATTCTGTGGATTATACAAATTCCAGCTTCACCTCTGCACAAAGCAAACATCAGGATATTCAACAGGCTTATATATTAAGACATCTCACTTAGGGTTCTCTCCAAGTATAACGCCAATAAAGCTGGTACAACAGAAAGACAGATAAAGCCAGATATCCAGAGATTTGGTGATGAGGATTGTTGATAATTAGCAAGGGGAGTTGCCTTCGGCTCTGGATGGATGGATGGATGGAGGCTGCCCCCCCCAATACAACAGAAGTGATCAACCATCATCCTCCTGAGCCTGGAGAAATATGGCCTAATTACTGGCTATAGATAATCCATCAGAAGCCTTAATCCCTTTAATCTGACATTTTCGTCCTAGAGGCCAATCTGTCATCAAAGGGGACTATCTATTATCACATTTTAAAGCTATTTATACTATTTCATGACATGGATACCAAGAAGGTTGTTGGCTCCAGCCCCGGGGAGCTAATGGGCGTTTATCTGCAGGAGTTTATCGCTCCTATTTCATTCATGCCGAGTGTCCTCCGGGTGACCTCACTCCTGGGGCTACCGTTGATGCTGCCTCTTATTGGTTAGTAAATAAAGGGGAGATCTGTCCCCCTCCCCCACATTCCCAGCTGCAAGATAAACCCAAGATAGACCCAGCAGACAGGTGCGGATCCATACCTGACACCCATGTGAGTGTCACAAGACCTCTGAGCTTGCGGTCATGCTTAAGTAAATCATGGCCCTCTCAGTTTTGTTCTCCAACAGCCTCATACCCCCTACCCCCCATTTCCTAGATCCTTGCAACTAACAAACCACCGATAACCGGGCAACCCAGATCTGAAAGCCAATCATTTCTCTTCAGGCTACATTCAGCTGGAAGGAAAAAACATAAAAAATAAATTATATCAATTTGGAAAAAAAAAAAAAAAACTCATGCAGCCTCAAAGAGCCTTTTGAAGCTGAGATCAAAATTATACCAACATTATGACAGAGCTCAGGCAGAAGTCCATTCTCAGCCTTCCTGTAAGTTTAATCGCACAGCTCTGACTCGCAGCCTTATGCATGCAACAGGGGGAGACCCTTCTCCGTACGCAGACGGGCACGCAGACGGGCACGCAGACGGGCACGCAGACGCGGCTAGATGCACTCCACCGAGCCAATAATGCAGAGAGAGAGAGAGAGAGAGAGAGAGAGAGAGAGCAGCGCTATTCACAGTGTGATTCTGAAGCAGGAGAGACACTGACAGTAACATGCAGACCCACACCGTAACTAATACAAACATCTCCGCCAAGTCCCAGACAGACAGGCGCTCACACACACGCACACACACACAGTCCACCGAAACAATAACGCAGAGAGAGAGAGAGATCAGCTGTAACCAAACCCAACAATATTCCAGAGCAGGAGAGAACCTGACAGTGACACATAGACATAAAATGTATCTAACAAGAACGTACCTCCTTCTGGTCCCATAGCAAGAGCACGCACACACAGACACGCACACACGCACGCTGACATGGAGAGACGCACATGCCTCTTCCATGAGAGAATTCCACTGGCCGCTCTGTGCCTGCACTCCACTCTCTGTATGACAGAAGGAGTCAGAGAGCTGAGAAAAGGCGACTGAGGTAGAGATAGAGGGAGAGAAAGAGGGAGACGAAGAGCTGGGGAACGTGGAACAGCAGAGACACACACGCACACACACACACACACACATGTTTGTATCCATATCTTTGTGGGGAATGTCTATTCACTATTTATTTCTATGGGAAAATCTCTAAACCCTGTGCAACTATGACAATCTTAACCCTTACCCAGCCCTAACCTTAACCATAAGTAACGAAACAAAATACAGCAGTTCTGACATTTTTATTTTTTTGACGGCAATCACAGAATTTTATAAAATTGAATTTCCCCTTGTGTGGATAGAAAAATGGACAATTGGTCCTCTCAATGTAATGTATAAAATCTGGACCACACACACACACACATACACACACACACACACACACACACACACAGATGCTGTCCCTGGCTTGGTGTTTGCTAGTGGGGGGCTCTTACCTCCTTCATCCTTCAGTCTCTTTGAGTTTGTGCAGAGGCGAGCAGCTGGGAGCAAGTAGGGGGGGGGGGGGGGGGTCG
>JAODLC010000085.1:22392479-22416626 GCA_026781145.1 Hippopotamyrus pictus | reverse complement strand
ATCTGACAAGCATCTGGAGTCCTACGAACTACAAACCCACAGATACAAATCTGACAAGCATCTGGAGTCCTACAAACCCACAGATACAAATCAGTCCATCATGTACAACATGGGTGGAAGGGGTGGTGGTGGTGGAGATGAGGATGTTGGCTGGCTCCCAACCATACTGCTCTCAGCAGGGGACCTAAATAATTAATATCATATAATAACATATAAATGAAGACACAGAGAGAGCCAAGAGACCTGGTCAAGACGCAGGACCCTGGGTCGATGCCCACCTCTAACTGGACACAAGGATGGGATGAGACACAGGAATCTGACACTGATAGACGGGTCTCGATTCCATCGTGTAGCAGGTCTGGATAGCTGACGAGCAACTAACATTTCCTACTGTGCTTCTCTACCTTCGGTCACCTGAGGCTCGATATCGATGACTTCAGCCACGGAAGCTCTCAACAGGCAAAAATGCCGCCTTGAAGGTGAAATGGATTTGGGTGGCAAGAAGGTGGCGGCACAGAGCAGGACACGGAGGGAGAATCTACTACACTTCAAATCACAGGCAGGACATGCGTGAGGCTTCAGGAAGTGAAGGGCAGCCTACTTAATAGTGAACGTTTAAAAATCAGATTCATTACACACCCATGCGTAGAAGGTGCACCAAAGCTTTCATGCTATGATATAAACACAAGTGTGAGAAAAACAAACTGGTGTTTCATGAATGTGCCAGTTACCCCTTCGACATCACCTCATCGGTCTGCACAAACCTTCGTAGGAGCTCCAGAGGGTAGAAAAATATTGGAAGCACCTGTATAATTACACTATTAGCATCAGACAGTGGGTGTCACGCAGTGTTAGAGCTGCGCGTCCATTATCATAAGCCCCACCATTGTTTACCAGCTGAGCTCCGTCAGAGGATTTAAAAGCCATTTTCCGGCCCTCTGTTAAATGGGATCCCCGACCATAATCGCTAGACGCCATCTGGTCATCATGCGCGTGCTGTCGTTCCTGACACATCACACAAATTAAATAAAATAATAATGATATTAGCGGGAAGCCGACCATGAGGGAGACACCCGGGCTCCTACTGAACATCACCCAGATGTTTCAGAAGCTCCGGATCCGAGATCCCCTCCTACACACACCGTTTTTGTGCCGAATCGTCGAATCGGAGAACTTCGATAACTGCTTTTCCGGGCTACGAATAACAGTCATTATCGCTCCATAATTACGCACCTTACCTTTCAGGGATCTTCTCGCTAATGTGGGGAGAGCTTGCGGGTGGGCGGACGGGGGGTTTGGGATAGGGGGACTGTGCTGGGTGCTCAGGTTTGTGGTTTTAATGAGCTCCGATCACTCTGCTTTTACTAAATCAACAGTCCATCAAAGGAAGACCGACTCTCGGCTTGATCTGATAAAGATGCTCCCTCTAACTCAGCGGGTGTGAGATTAGGTACGGCACCCACCCCGTTTACCGCAAAGGTCACCGCCGTCCGTTAATTAACATCGAATGTGACCCGGGAGAGGCAGCGATCCCGGAAAACACCGGTCGCCGCTGCGTTTGCCCAGGATGCTGTTGACAGAGGCACGGTGACGGTCCTCCCGTGGTCGAGCTCGCCGTCAGCGTGGCCGCGGAGAAGCAGAGGGCTGCAGCCGCGTCAGCCGCCACGCCGGCGTCAGCGGCGCTACCTCCTGTCAGCCTGCGTCCCGCTGCTCCAGTCAGCCCTGCTAACATCCTGTTCCTTAGCTACCGAAGCCTCTCCTCATGGCCTCTTCACGCCCTCGTGAAAAATGCGACCGGTGTGTCACCACCCATTTCGCGGACAGCGTCTCCCCCCAGGCGTCAGGTCGCTAAACAACTGCTGACCTGCCTCTGTCTCCCCTCCGTGTTAATATTCCTCTTCTGCACCTTCTCAGTATTACTCACTATACTAGGTCTATTTCCACATCCTTATCCCCAACAGATCCTATTTATTTCTTTTTGTTTATTCATTCTTAATGCACCATCATCCGCTGTATCACTCCGCCGTCTGTCCTGTATCACTCCGCCGTCTGTCCTGTATCACTCCGCCGTCTGTCCTGTATCACTCCGCCGTCTGTCCTGGGTATCACCCTGCCGTCTGTCCTGTATCACACTGCTGTCTGTCCTATTGTCCCCCTGATGCAATTGTCCCCTCCTTTGCAACATGTGGAATAAACATTTCACTGTGTTCCTCCAGAAATTTGTAAGAATAACCTTGAAAAAAAATTAATGTTGTGGCGCTACTCAGTGTCATCTCCAGATGTCTTAACTGGAGGCTGTAGCAGCTCACCTCGCCTGATTTCAGGTTGTCAAAGCTCATCCACATACCCAGCGGCGTTTAAGGTCTGCCCCAAGCGACATGCTCGACCCCCCCGGTACCACAGCGGGAAGTCCGTCCTCGCAATGACCTGCCGGCGCCAACATCGGCGCTCGTTTTGTTTTTTGAACTGGCTCTTGCCCCGTGACTGAGGCGCGTGGTAGGTTCGAGTCCCACGGTCAATCGCAGCTCAACCGTGATGCACCGCACTGGGATACTGCAAAATGCTGAGCCGTGGAGCCTGGTCCAGTGGACCGTGAAGTACACGCACTTCTCCATAGACACGACTGCGGCAACCAGAAAGAACTCTCTGTGCCGTGTTTTGCTTCCGTGTTTTCTGTCTCTCCCGAGATACAAGGAACACATATTAATAAACTAGAATGCAGTGGCATTCCGGGAGCATGTGTATAAATAGGAAGTTCTGTCCTGGGGGGTGGGTAACTTTACAGGGGTCACTGGCAGGTAAAACGTTCCATGAGAGACAGCCATTCGCCGATACGACGTTGGACAGACTGAAAAATGAAGAGCTTCTCGTCAACACAGTCCTGAGGATCTTTCCCCTCGATTTGCTCATAATCCAAAGCAAACTTAATTATGTAATAAATGGCCACCGCCCAGAGCTTTTATGCTGCCTTTGCATAGATAAAAGTGATAATGAGATTAAAGGGTAACAAGTAGCCCAGACTCGAGTGATTAACTGGTAGCTTCTGCTGGGCTAATTAGCAAACACTACATAGAGTACATAAAGCTGAGGTTTTGGAAGCAGAGTTAGCGAGTCGGGGCCTACGCAAACGAACTGGGGCTCTCAGCCAATCGCACTGGCTGTACGAGTCAGGGTCCTTGGCCAGAGGGATGGTGGAACGGCAGGCCAGCCAGTGCCTGTACAGAAGTACATAACGGACTCTCCTCTGCTTTCGGTCTGGAATCCCCCCCTTTTTAGCCAGGAACTGTCTCGAAGATGACAGCTGTTGACAGGGTCCCTGCTGAACATTTCTTCCATCCCCTGCGGAATGGCCACAGCACGGCCCATATGAAGGGCCAGTCTGCCTGTCAGGGCGGTCAAACGTCGAGTGTCCGACTAATGGCCCGGAAGCTTCCATGTGACGCCACCGTAGCTGGCAGTGTGTTCCTTCGGAGTGCGCTTCCCTCCCCAAGGGGAACAGAATATCAGTTCACGGGATGGCATGCGGGTGCACTTACTGAAATGCAGTGACACAGGTGACAGCACAGGGCAGAGTGACCGGGCAGATTTATCAGCGAGGCCTGCTGGTCTGGGGGAGTGAGGTGGGGGAGGGGGCAGGAGGCACAAACATATTCAGGCTGGATAGAAGCCCTTCACAGGTAGTAGGTGGTATCTCGGCGAACATTCAGAGTCTGCCTACCGGATAACATTTATCACCTCTGCATACCCCGGCCAGGTTACGGAATGTTCTGGACGAAGTGGCCAGGGCCTGGTGACGGTGACGGACTCCGTATAAAAGAAAGGCCAGCCCCCACTCTGGGAAGCAGCACCCAGATGCGGAGGCAGCGGAGACGGTCAGATGGGTTGGCATTCTTAAACAATTTCCACAGAGAACATCTCCTGCTTGCCAGCCAGAGTTGCCCGTTCAGGTTCAAGGAGCCCAATAACTCTGAGCCAGCCCCCCCCCCAAATCCAAGTTTTAACTCTCAGGACCTGTGAGATCTGACCAATTACTGTTGCGGATGACTTAAAATAAAAAAAAAAAAAAAAAACACTCCAGTTTCCTGGCCACCCCCAGACTACAAGGTGTCCTATGCTCAGGCAGATAAAAGCTTGATTGGCCTACCACTTCATGTGCCTATAACTCAAACCAAGCAATAAAAACTCCCATCAAAATAAAAGTCTCTGACCTGCACTGCCAGACTTTCAGCACTATGGTAACAGAAACACTGCATTTTCCGCGTCGCTTGGGCTCCAGCATGACAAGGCATTGTCAGAGACAGGAAACGCACGTGCCTTGTCTATTCCACACTCGTGTTCTCTCTTTGTGTGGCTCTGCACTGCATTGTCTGTCTGCAGGGAGCCCTGACAGGACAGCTATTAACCAGGCTGTAAAATATTGGACTTCAGGCACAAGTACTCACTTGTCAGAGATTAAAAGGGCTCATAAACCCCAGGAAAGGGTCTCCCAGAGCCAGAAGCAGGGAGTCTCATGGGAACGTGGACTTATCTTGAACGATAGTAAACTGGAGAGTTTGGATACTCAGCATTTAGAGGCCGACACAAAATAAGTGGGCGGGACTAAACCTCAGGCTCATAGGATGCAGGGGTGGGGGGGGGGGGCTGGGGGCTGAGACAATGAAAAGGATGCCAGAAAGAGGCTTGTTAATATTCATTAATAGCTAGAACAGGGTTTCAATGGCCAATCCGGTAGCACTTCCTTTATGAATATTAATGAGCATTCCCCTGCTTTCCTACTTACCAGCCAATCAGGTAGCAGATCTCAGGCATCAGTGTTGCTCTGATATTGTGTTCTCTCTCCAGTATAACAGACACGAGTGTCTCCACCATCTTGACCCTGCTGAGTGGTTCCTCACAGGACTTTTCACAAGTGCTAATTAAACACATCTGGTGACTTTCTGCCTCACTTTGTTCCAGCCTCCTGACTGGGGGTGGGGGTGTTGAATCAGGACAGGTGCCACCTTTATTTTACTTTTAATTTATTTTAATCTGATAACTTCACACCCGAAGTGACTCACACGTGACACATGTCTTCTCACCACATTGCTCGATAATCATAACAAGGCCAAAAATACCACAAGGCTGAACGGAGGCGGATTGGCCGGAGAGTCGCCTGGGCAGGTCTGACTCAGCCACCCTCTGCACCTCCACTCAGAGCGTAACCCCCTCCCAGACCGCATTCCACCTGACGAGCTCCCGCTAACGAGCACAGCCCGTACCTAACGCACGTGCCGTCGATGTTCCCGCTAACCATTCTTCCTGGATGACAGCAGCATTGGCAAAATTAATACCACATCGACAACAACCCAAACGTTCTGCTGTTTAGTTAGATATTTGCATAATTACACCTGAAATGGCGTAAATCGTTTTACTGAGGATCAAAGAGGCTCGTGGTCATACAGTAAATATATCAAGCATCTTATTCTGTCGCTGCTATCACCGCTAATGTCGCTAGCTCTCATTAGCGCGTGCTGTTGCCATCGCCCCGCCCTTCACCGTCAAACCTCCCAAAATTTCGGCCATCCTAGGATGTCGTCCGAGGATCTGCCAGACTGGAAACTCGATTTTCAGGATAAAAGGTGGAGGTTTGGACCCACCAATGAAAAGGCAGATCCCATATCATACAGGCATAAAGTAAATCTCAAAGTATACACTGCCCCAACAATAACTTTGCACCCTACACTCTAAATGTTAATTCGTCAAAATAATTATCCTGAGACGAACTCTGTTGCTTTTCTAACTTTTTGTGTTTAAAGACAATCTTTAAATCAAACCCCGAATTATGCCCAAAACTAAGCCTGATGTTAAATCAAACAGGCTGCCCTTTACACTTATCCCGAATTAACCCTGATCCTGTAAGTACACTTGCACATTTATTCACCTCATCTTTGAGCATATGATCATACAGAGAGCAAAAGATACATAAATTACTTTTTGGAAACAGCAATTTCCCATGTGCTGCTCTTTCCAGATTAAAACCTTCTTAAAATTCCAACCCCGCTAGTATGTATTTCATCTCTCCTGCTAAATTATGGCAAACATATTTGTAGATCATATACAGAGAGATATCAACATCAATACTTCTATTCCAAAGCAAACTTGCTTGTTAATTACATTTGGGAGAGAGATTGTTTTACTAACATGCCCCTCCAGATGGAACGTTTGACTTTACGTTCACTATGTATATAACGTTTTCATGATTAATTGATCCATTATATGAAACATAAATCGTCCTTTGAAGTGGGGGGAGGACAGGACACTCATTTGCTCTCTGCAAATCGATCAGTCACATTTTCCGAACACTCAGGGATATTATATATACATGTCATACATGCTGGCGTTTCATGATGAATTCACATCTCCTAAAGTCATTTCTTAAGTGACATCAGCGGTTGTACAGACTCAGAAGATCCAGCTCGCTCAATCAGACCTTTGCGACGTCCTAATTACTTACTTCATTAGGTCCAACGAGATGTCCCCGTCTGTCATTGTCCCCAGTAAACCACAACCAACTGCAATGAGACCTTTATCAGTTTCAAATCTCATGCAATAATACATCCTGAGGTTCATACCCTAGGAAAGTACCTGCTTTATTTAGCTTGGAGTTAATCCCCAAGTGATTCTGTGTTGTCGTCTTGGGAAAATAAATCACATAAATGGATTACCGCGGTACAACAGGCCAACTTTATAGTGCACAAGAGCCTACATGAGCACGGCCACACAGGCAGCCGGAAGTGGACCAGTGAACTGTCTGGTCATTGGACCTCGACTTTATACACGAGCACGCAATGCGGTGCTTTCTGCCACTCAAACCACAGGCCTCCAAGGCCAGGGGCCCCCTGTTGGCCACAAACAGTCACTACACTAAATATTAAATACATGCATTTTTATCTGGGAGATGCTGAAGCAGCATGTTCTGGTAACTAGCTACGAAGGTACAGTGGTTCTTCTTGCTAACTGTTTGTTCAGCTTTTGAATCATTTGGGGGGGGGGGGGTGACTTTTTCCGTGAGGCAGCAGAAACAACAAGCCTCAATGCAAATGCATGTGAGTAGTAATTAAGTCTGACTTTGTCCTCCACAGGCCAAACTACCATTCTCTGGCAAGCAGCCAAACCAAGTTAGAGCCATTTTAGTATCTGCACCTGCATAATTGGGTCCTTCAAGTACCCAGCTAACAGGGAAGGTTCCCAGAATTTTAGTCAACGTTAGCAAAGAATGTTCTTATTGTACATTAATGGAACACTATATCCACGTTCTACATCTTAAGGTTTTGTCAACAGCACGACATGTTACCTGAACATCCTTTTAACACAACTAATATTGCAAAATATAGTTTTATAACAAAATATTATTTCAGACGAGCTTTTATACCGTGAATATGCTGTGCAGCCTTAAACCCATGACCTTTGAGGTGTACAGGGACAGTGTGGCTCACTATTCTACCATGCCATTCGTTTGTTTTCACATTACAGTATTAGCCTTAGCTGTAGCAGTATGCTGGAAAACTGGTTTCCCACACCGTAATCTCAACGTTTGATAAACGTTCCTAGAATGAAAAAATAGGGTAAAATAAGGGTATCTGCTGTCTTCCGACAAGTAAACAGGAAGTTTGTCATACTCACCACAAAGGATTTAAATAAGAAAGATGGAAAGTCGGAAAATGCCACAATACGTCTGCACAGCCCGATTAAATAGGTTGCCGGTCTCGTTAACGATTACATACCGTAATCCCCCATGACACTCCTGTCTGTGGAGGGGGTGAGGGGGGGTTACCTTTGGCTAAATCCCCACTTAATCCCGGGCAGTAGGGGCACTTGGGACAGATGTCTTAATGGTTTAAGCTCGACAATTAGGAATGTTCCCTCCAGCCGGTCGCCTCTCACAGCCGCTGGTCCAGTAGGGGGAGAGGTGAGAGGAAGCTTGGGTCAATCCCAGGAAACACAGATAGGGGGCACCCTGCATAGACACTCTCACTCACACTGTTATGAAGAAAAGCCCCAGTGACAGAAATAGACGTACTTGGGGGTGGGGTGAGTCTGGAGTTACATGAGTCGCCGGGGCGATACGGCATTCCAAGCAAGAGCAGCATTAAAAAGGCATCAGACTCACACCCCCCCGTGGGCACCAGTCAGGACGTGAAGCGCTGACGCGCTGGCGTTTGGGGAAATGCGCGTCGCTCAGCTGGCATTGTGGGTCCTTAACGGTGAGGCGCGGGTAAAGGACGGGTCCCACTCCGCCGATAAAACATCCATCTCTGTTGACAGGGTATGGATCCGAGACTGGTGCTGGGGGATGGGGCATGAATCAGAGAACGTCCTGGCGGAGGGGCTGATCATCACGCCCTTTCTGACCTGCTGTCGGATCAGGAGGCATTCTAAGACTGATGGCCAGAGGAATCGATCCAGTGAGCGCTGGGTGATGGGACGCAACCTCAATTGGGTCGGGCATGCTGCCATAGCCGGGGTGGGGCGAGGGGTGACCCACTGCCTGGCACCTTTTGGATGATCTCTCGCTGGCCTAGAATCAGCAGTATTCTGGCTCATGCTAAAGGGGCACTGTTTCAGCCCTTTCCCGTGTCCTGCTGGGTCTCCCGCTCTACCCAGTGATGCACCAGAGGCTGTGGACCATGTGACTGTCACTCCCACCACATACAGAATCTGATTGGTGCTTTTGTACCGCTGGCCCAGTTTACAGCATCTACCCTGCTCAGGAACAGTCAAAGCACTCGAAAAGCAGTTTAGGCGAGGAGGGTAGGGGTCTGTTTGGCTGCCACACGGGCTGTAAAATTTCAGTATTTGACCATGTTTTACCACAAGACAGACACAGTGAGCATCCAGGAACAATGATGGAGATCTAAGAGGCAAGAGGGCGTTTCCTCATGCAGGAAGAAGGATTTCAGTTTACAACAGAAAGAATTCAGTGTGATGTGATGAAAGTACATGTGAGAAAAACTGAACCAGCAGGGTATGGATGGACACAGGGGTTGGGGGATGGGACTGGAGCCTGGGCACCGCAGCACGATTCCCCAAGCAGCCGCAGCACCCTTTAAAAAAAAGCACAAAACTAAAAATGAACGTTAAACATTAAAGACAAACAAGTACTTTATCTCCTGGGGGAAAAAACACCAAATAAATTAAAAGAGTAAAACTTCTGCAGCAGCCTGAGAGGAAGCCAGTAGAAACTTCTGGAAACGGGAGACGGGGATATGCATTTCATGCTCTCGGGTCGTGATTTTCTGCTTCATATGCTGTCAGGGTTGTGCGTGAGGCTGCAGTCCAGGTCGCTTCCATCCCTCGTCCCTAACCTCCTTCATCGGGGTGTGCCAGCCCCCCCAGAGCAGTGATAATGTCAGGTTAGGGGTGGCTTCTTCTCCCTGGCTCTCTTATCCTCCGCAAACCACAGCCTGCTGACTCCGCACCAAACCGCTGTGATAAATCGACCTCAGTGGCTGCGCCCCACAATCGGACCAGTGCAGAGGCTCCCTGACTGGGCATAGGGAGTGGAGGGACGCCGCACAGGGCCCAACCACAAATGGGATGATTATTAGGGGGATTAGGGCCCTATTCACGGGCCATTTTCAGCAAAGTTATTCTAGCTATTAGCAGCTAGAGATGGTCTGTGCTGAAACGGTACTGAGGATGGGTTTAAATACTAAGCAATACTGCGGAAGCCTGTGTAGCTACTGAAGGGCAACAACAGCTGGGACCTGGAGCGGTGTTGTGTAGCTACTCTAGAGTTACAACAGCCGGGGCCCAGCTGGGACCTGGAGCGGTGCTGTGTAGCTACTCTAGAGTTACAACAGCCGGGGCCCAGCTGGGACCTGGAGCGGTGCTGTGTACATTAGCTACTCTAGAGTTACAACAGCCGGGGCCCAGCTGGGATCTGGAGCGGTGCTGTTTTGCTCACGAAGTCCTTAACGAGAAGCTGCTCCAGTGCCTTGCTGCTGACTAACATTTTGTATGAAGATGTTAAGCTGCGGAAAGAGCTGTTTTATTTTGGAAAAAAGACTTTCGCTGAGGCAGAAAAAATCCTGAGGACAAAGGAACAGATCTCTCTGCTCCCCCCTGAGACTCAAATGGTGCCAAGAAAGACAATATGAAACACAGGAGAAAAGGGAACTGGAGCAGGACCTTGGGCTGGTTCTGTGATGACTGTGAGATGGTCATCTGTCACCTCATCGCAAGGCGGTCCACAGAGATGCCTGGGACCATTGCAAACTAGTTTTCTTGCCCTAGGGAGGGGGCTGTTGAGGTCAGGAACCTGGGCGGCAGGATATGCTTCTGGATATGGACTCATAACCTTAAGGTCGTCTGTTCTATTTCCCTGGGGGTCTTTCTGTGGTTCCTGACACCCGAGTCAAACGTCCGGCGGTAAGAGCAGGTGGACAACAGAAACAACACATTCAGGGCTCATTAAAAAGCAAACAAAAGCCGAGAAATGACCCCGCTGCAGACAACTGGGGTCATTTTGGGCAACGGTAACAAATTTTTAAGCTTTATGGAAACTGTGCCCCCTTAGGCCGATGCGGATCATTTCAATAATGTTCCGACGACTCTCTTTCTCTACAAGGTAGTGAGCCAGCAACATCACCCCTGGCGCTGAAGTAGAGGGGGCAACCACCTCTGTATCCCTTTCATATCCCACTACATTTCCGACTCTGTCACCTGCTCCGTTTCCCACAATGCCATTCACCTCCCTCGGCTGTGACTTACGGAGTGGTGCGGCCCATAGAGAGGGTAAGGATGGTTCACCGTCTCCCACCATGAATCCATTCTAAATGTCATGTAAGGTATCTTAAAACCTGTCTTATCAGCATGTGGGTTAAAAGCTCTGGCTGAGTCAGAATAAACCCATAAATAGGTCATAAACGATGAAGCTGAATTAGCATTAGCTTAGCGACACAGCATGGACTTCTGCGTGATGGGGGATGGCAGTGGGCATGCCATTAGAGCCCAGGTTACAGGGAGGGCTAAGGGACAGAGGCACAGCCTGAGAATGCCCCCCCCCCCCCAAATGGCAGCTAAGCCGACCGAGTACAATTATTTGATGAAAGCTTGTTAGCAGGCTCATTACCATAGAAACGGAACAGCTCGGCCTTTAATGAGGCCCTTTAGGGCCACCTGTGGTGTTACCACCGCATTAAATGGCTGTGACCATCCACAAGAGGTTTGAGAGCCCGTCTGTGGCCCTGGAGGCTGCCTCACTTGAGGATCAGCTAGTCCAGTGAGGGCCTGGCCAATCATGCAGCTAACACATGGGGTCAAAGGTCAGCCTCTGTCTGTGATTTACTTTAAAATACCTCCTGCAGGGTGGTGGGCAACCTCTCTGACTCTCTCCTGACATTACGCATCAAGTAGTCGCTACAGACACTGGTCCTCAGATAGACACTGTTAGGTAAAGGTCTTGTTGTATGGCTCTCCTACTGTATTTAAGCAGCATCATAAAAAGTCCAGTGCAAGAACAAAGTCCTTCAACAACTCCTCAAAGTCATCTTCAAAAGTTTAAATTCATATCAGTCAGACTCACTTGGTTGTAGGACCTGATTGAAACTGCCTGCCCCCTGCTGTTGACCAATCAGAACTTTTCTTTACAGAGGTCTACTCTGCAGATGCCAAGCCAGACAACCTTATTAAGAAGGTTTTTATAGGTGTGAAGAACGTGGCAGAAGGTTCCTCCAGAAGATTTAACAAATACCATCGTACCTCTGAATGGAGACCTTCTGTCTGACACAAACAAGTCAAATGAGTGGCCAATCAGGGTTTTCTCAACACACAGAGCCACAGAGCATCAAACCATAGCAGAGAGCCTGTAGGGTTTGCTCTCCCTTGAGGACGCGATCATCTCCATCACTGTTGATTCAAGAAACCATATCCAGCAGATAGTGTCCCCTATTTTATCCAAGCAGCACCTCCCAGACGTCACTACAAGTGGCAGAACATCTCCCCTGCAGAAGAACAAACTTCTCGCCATGCTGGATTATTGATCTATTGGTCTTGGACCGGGAGCTTCGAAAAAACCCAGCCAGCCGCGAACAGTAAACATTTGTCTTACGGTGCGTTACCTGCTGGCTGCCTAATCACCAGGTAAATGTTCGAATCTGATGTATCGATGCCGGTTTGACTCCGCTCACCCAAACATGGTGCAGGATGGCGGGGTCTGGTGGAGGGCGATTCAGAGGGATTCAAGGCGAGGTCGCCTCCATGGAGCTTGTCACTGAGACAGAAACACGATGACTGCAACTCAAAGGCAAGTCTTAGAGCTCTCAGGCTGTCCTCCTGCGAAACTGTCTGTGAGCATTACACAGGCTGCAGACGAATCTAAGAAACACATCCCTGAAGGGTCCTGGAGAGATACCACCTCACTTCAACTTCAAGAAAACCAAGTAAACGTTGCTCATCTCAAAAACTTTGCATCTATATCTCATATTTCCCAGTCTACCATGAATGATTTTCATTTAATTTATATTTATTTATATGCAGATATTTTAATCTGTCTACTACCTCAGGAAGAGGTAAGAGAGCTTAAAGGGTACAGAACAAAAGAGATAAACAATGAAGTATATCGGAGGTAAATCATGAATAACGTTCCCTATATGTTCTAGGAAAAGTCTTTCTAGTGAACTTATTACGGTGGAAATGGAATGGCACTGCCTTAACGAAGGTCGTTACTGCCACCTGTGGTCTTAACACCTGACAGCAGGAATAAAACGTACCTACGGCGCAGAACCACACTTTTCAAATCGAAACGTCACCCAATTTTAGATTCACTTGACGATAGTTTTTATAGTGAAGACAAGGCTTTTGGGCCGGACAATCAGAATCGGAGGAAATCAAACAAACATGTAATCCCTGGATTCTGGCTGGTTCCATATGCATCGCAGTGCCTATTTAGGGAAGGATGGGGGCAGGGCACCGCCTGTCTCAACCGGAGGCAACGCATGGCCACAGGTGCATTCTGGGAGAGTGACAGGGAGTCCCCTGACGGCACCTCATCCCCGTGAGCAGGTTGGACGTCCAGGAGTGACTCAGCCGTATCTCCAGGCCCATCCTGTCTGATGGAGGGATGTTTTATGCATCCGCTCCCCCGTCAGTCCGAATCCGATGCTAATGAGTTTGGTGGTTTGTGTACACAACTGCGCATCCATCCCCCAAAGCACAGGGGGGTTATGTCATTTCAAATGCATCGACTTTGTCTGTAACAAGCACCGGGATATGAATCATGGACGGCGGCCATGCTTAAAATGGCTCTTTATTTACTCGCCACATCCCGTGTCACGGTTTATAAAGAATGGACGAGATCCAGTGGACAGCGTTCACGATGGACTGTTTTATTTATCAGCTTGGTTTCATGAACCTGGGCTTAACTAACTAACTTGTGAGCTCACCCCAATATGGTTGGCCTGCTGGGCCGTTGCTGGAAAATTCTGTATCTACGTTCCCTGTGTACAGGGATGGCATGAATCGGGCAGTGAGAGCCCTGCTCTCGGACCCCGAGCTGTCCGCAGTGGTACGTTTAGCCTCTGCTAAATGAATAAATGTAATCTAATGGATCCATGGGTAACATATCAGACTCTGCTGGCGCTTTCTGCCATGGTAACGCTTCCAGCCAATGGGAGCATGTATACTCTGCTGTCATCGCACACACTGGCCAATCACTGTCCACATTTGCTCCTGTCTGTCCACCAATATGATCAATCAGGGGCATCATTAGAGATTTATGAAAAGGGCGCTAAGCCTATACTGGGAGAGGGTGTCTGATAGAGATGGCCCACATTATTCAAACTAATTAATAGATGTTTATTTGGGTGAGGGGGCTAAAGAACATTTTGGAGGGGCTCAAGCTTACACTCGGCTCCTGCAATCAATTACAAGAGCTGCCAATCATTACTGGCATTCCAACCCCCTGCCTGGTAATTGATTACATGCTCATCAAGCGATCACAGATGTCCAGGTCCAGAACCTCACCGTGCACATGAAGGTGGCTTCTGTCATACCGACCAATCACATCATTCTATCAGGCTGAACATTATTCTCCCAGAATGCATTGCTGTCTGACCCTCAATGGCAGAAGGACGGCAACAGGATTCACGCAGCACTCCGGCAGGACGTGAAGCCCCAAGTGAGCGTCCGATTAGGCAATCCACCACAGGATTTTAATTACGCCAAGAATATTAAATTAAATACCCCACCCCGCTACGCTGCCAATCTGGAATGGCTAATCTTGTGCTGACTGTATAGGATACAGAGGAAAAGTTGAAAAAATAAAATGGAAGATGTGTCCTAAAAGACCGTGGGACTCGAACCAGCCGCTGGTGCTGAATTTATCATGAGCCTCATAACATTCACTCTCCATTAATATGAATGCTGGAATAGCTATTAAACTTCCACGTTCTCAAGAAAATTCGGCCAAAATTCAGCCTCCTGCACACAGCAAGCGTTGGAAAAAACGAACGTCGTTTTTTTTGGTGATAACGCCAAAAGGCACACAGAAGCGACGCCATGCACTGGAGGGGCCCTCGAACCCGGCCCCCGGAGACATCGCAGGCGGCTCACAGTACGAAGAGTGATATCACCGCAATCATATATGGGTTCAACAGCAGGTCCCCTCACAGCACCCCAGCGGTCTAGACAATTACCTTCCCATCTTTGTAAGATGCCACAACAAAAGAAGAACATTCACCCTGCTGCTGTTATACATTCAGACTACATTTCTTCTGTGAAAAAGCAGCCATTACACATCAGCAGTGTTTTCACATCACGCCCCCTATTGGCCAAACAAGCTAGTTTAAACATCTGGGGGGGGGGTGCAGAAATCAAAAGCTTTCTCATCCACATCCCATAATTGCATCTCTTAGACTACCAGATCGCTGAGAATATTGCTGGATGAGCAAATACACTAAATATCCTCATACCTATTACCCACACCCCCCCTAACTCACAGCACGCACTGTGTCCAGAAAGCACTGGCTTCTCTGTTTATTAATTGATCTTATTTAATTATTAATTCCAGCCCCAGCGTCGGTGATTTGAAATAACAGACTTTAATGAGCGTTTTACAGTCATATCAGCGGAGTTCTTAAACATTTGATGATGTCTGCGAGACGATAATGAGATCTTGCAGGAGCGAGTCGGCCGCGTGATTAATACTGGCAGGCTTCGGGAGACGCTGTAAGAGCATTTCAGAAGTTAGCCAAAGAATAAAGTCATGTATTAACGCGATAAAGGAAATCAAAAGTGAAGTTTACGGCAGCTCTCTCTCCCCCAAAAGTATAAAAGCTAATTTATTCTGGATTCCATTTAGTCACACGCTGGCTGGAAAGAGTAGCTTATTGGATTTCAATGAGACGCTCCAGCATGCTTATAATATTAAAATTATATTTAATTTGCTGCTCTACGGGTTCTGCCGTGATATTTCAGGCCCACGGTGCCTCACGTAACTAAAGCCAGTCAATTTGTCTGGAGAAGCTAAAAGGCAAAACTGAGACAGAATGATGATCCCAATGATGATGATGATGGTGATGAAGACAAAGGTGAAAATATAAAACTTGCCGAAAAAGTAACAACTAATTAACAACCAGTCATGTGTTAAGGATCAGTTAAAATGTTACACATAGTACCAAAGTCCCGGAAACAGAAAGAAGCTTTTGCAGCTTATTTACCCGCCGCAACACAGTGTTCGACTGAGAAAAGCATGCGACCAGTGATCAGTCACTGACAGCCACACCTTCACGGGTGACAGCTATCAGATCATCGGAGGCCTCGGGTTAGCTGGTGATTCTCTGAGCTGGATAGTGACACATACCTTCATGATGGCCAAAAATATAGTGAAGTTTTGCCAATTTATAGCACAACAGCTACTAGCAAAACTCAGCAACAAGCTTTGCAATAATCAGAGCAATTGCACAGAGCTGTAGGAAATGTGGTCCGTAGATCCATCTGTTTTCCACAGGGGGACCCAGGTAGCAGAGGGGGTGAGGTGGAGGGTGCCCCCTAATGGCCATTCAGAGACACTGATTCATACATGTGACAAAGATGCTTTATGGGATGAATTAGTCAGTATCACTTATGTATTAGTTAGCGAAAGCAGAGCCTGGTGTGATCCAGCATGCTTTCAGAAAAAGCATTAAACAGGGCATAGTTTGCCATTCCTATTTTATTAGATCTATTTAATCTTTATTTATATTTCACTTCAGGATACTGGGTGGATTGCCAGTTCATCTAGGATTACAGCCCAAACACAGAGAAGGTGACCACAATCCATCACACCTCGAACAGAACGTGAAGCTGTCAGCAGGAGAATCTAATCCGTTATGCGGGGATCTGGGAGCCATTTCTGATATTTGGGGGTAGCCTTGCATATAGGGGTATTTCCCGTGTCTTTTTGGTCCCCTGGGAGCGTTTAATATCCCTGATGAATGGGTGCACACAAGCCATGAGAACTAAAAGATTTTCTAATGAAATTTCCCAGGAAGAGTGAGTGTTGTTTAATAACCGGCACGTCACACTCCGAGATTAATGCGCGACTCTATATTTATTATGGGAAACATAATCCTCAAAATATGCTGGGTCAAATGCAATTCAAAGATATTGGCTGTTGACATGTCACTGCAATTGTGTGTCAGTTTTGTTCATACAAAGGCGATGGAGATGCCATCAAGATTATTCCAAATGGGACCTTGGTAATGTTTCTATTTGAGCTAAAATAAAACCCTGTTTCACTGGAGGGGAAGAAAAAGGTCAGATCTTGGAAAAACATAGATCACTCCATCCAGGGTGTCCCCTGACTCGTGATCTGTGCTTCCTGGAATGTGCTCCAGGGTCAATGCAACTGGATAAACAGCTGAAACATGGATGGATGCACACATGGATGGATGGACAGATGGACATGTGGATAAACACAAACGATTCTCTCAAGCATTCCCCTGCTCGCTGTGTCTCCATGAATTTTTTTAAATAAGTGAAATCCTGTTATTTTATTCCGAATTTTGCTCTGACCTTCAGCTTAGTTTTAGAGATACACTGAATAAAGCAACACAATATGTGTTAATTACTCTCAATAGATCCCGTACCAAAATGCCAGTGTTCTTTTATACGATTAGTATTTATTTGCTATGATTTCCTGTTTTTTTTTTCATATATATCTGTACCTCACTGGCTAACCCTTATACCACAAACAGCCTCAGTGACTTTACCGACGAGTGTCACGCACTGCTCTGATATGATAAAATGAATCCACGGCTCTCTATACATACTGTATGCTTTCATTCCTCAATATTTCTGTGGATTCGAGTTCAAGCGTACTTACTGAGAAGAACGGCAGGATTACAAAAGTAACCCGGAAAGCCTCTTATCTTTGCGAACCCACAGCGAGCGGTTGTATGGGTTCTTTTAAAGGGAATTAAATAGTGGGGAATAAAATGATGTTAGGATCCCGCGCCTTGTCCGCCCTGTTGCGAAACATGCTCTCTGTGTTTTCTCAGCAGTGAATTTCTTGCTGTGCTCTCCATAACCTACCTAATCCAACGCTCTCTGCCATTAGTCACTGTGGCAAAGATTCACTGACATTGTCTTTTTTATTTTGTCATGTTTTTCTGTTTTCTGTCTGTGGACAATTTCCTCTGAGGCCAACCCGCACCATGAACGGTGGGAGGGGGCTTGCGGTACGCTCTCACACACGTCGAGAGACTAACACCGTTAAAACGAGGCACAGACAAAGCCGTTTGATTTCGCTCTGGGGACATAATGGTCAAAGAGACGGACTCAAAAGACACATCAGATGGGCTCAGCACATTCTGGAAAACTGTTTTTTTTGTGGCATCCACTCATTTAATAGCTACACATATACATTTGAAAGGCTTCAGCTATAACACGAGGGGCGCACAGTGATCTGGTCTGGTTCTGCAGAGAAGAAACCCTATCTAGTGGAGGTGAGAGAGGCTTCTGCCTGTCTGTGAGCGATCTCTCACGATGAAAAGAGCTGGTCCAACAAGAAGATCAATATCATTATAGAAAGAAATCAGTCCAACCAGAACAACATATGGAAGTGATGAAATGCGCTAATTTAGTGTTGATGGTGGTCTGGCAGGTGTATGTATGTGTACAAGGTTTGTGTGTATGTCCGGTGAAAAAACGGTTATGGACATAGAACGATATCAGCCTATGACTTTGTTTAAATCACCGTTTCCCAACTTAGTCCTCAGGGACCGACAGACAGTTCACATTTTTGCTCCCTCCCAGCTCCAAGCACATCTGAACCAAATCATCAAGAAGAATTAAACAATAACAACAAACCAAACAAAAACAAACAAAAAAAAAACAAACCAAACAAGCAAAAATTCTGAACAAGCAAAAATAAATGAAAAAATAAAAAGCAAAAATGAAAAACACCAAATACCTGGTCATTTAAAGAGATCCTTAATATTTAACGAAGTAATTTCATGTGGCCCTTCATCTGAATTAGGCCTTTTAAAACATAAACACATCATGGGATAAAGCAAAAACAAGACATACTACTTAATTAATATCTGTAACAAAATCTGGTGCTGGAAGAAAACACAACTCCCAGTTTAGAAAGGAATCATCTGCGCTTGATCCCAGTCGGATGTTGACATGCCAAATCCTAGACAATTCTGCCAAAACCAGTCACACACAATGTAAGTAGACCCCCATGCTGTTCATCATTATGCCTCCATAATCCATCACTCATAATCCATAAACTGGCCCATGACTGGATTATAAAACCCATGTGATTTAAAACGCTATTCTCATAGGTCAGCGTCTCGCTACTAATTCCCAGAGGAGTGCAATGACTAAAAAGTGTAATGAAACATGCAACGTGAGAAACCAGCCAAAAAAAATCAATAAAACAACTTAAAAAAGAACAATAAAAGCATTAATGTGTGTACAAGAGGGACGGATGTGTTGAATATCAGTATGGCAGCTCTACAAACTGGTGTCAATCTCTATCAGGTTATGTGTGCACAGATCGGTCTCGGGAATCAACATTAACTGCCACAGGCATCTCTTGGGACAGTTGGTGCAGTTGGGAGGTAATGGGCGACCATCGCTTGCCGAAGTGTGTGTGAGGAGCTCGAGTGCCTGATTCTCATATAGGTGCATGTGTGGGGATGCTCAAGAAAGTCAACTATAGTCAAATGTAGTTTTTCTCAACCCAGTCCTTAGGAGCCCACCGGCGGTCCACATTTTTGTTCCCTCCCAGCTCCCGGCACACCTGAACCGAATCATCAAGAACAAACCAAACGAAAACAACAAACCGAACAAACAAAAACATATCAATCAATCAAGAATGAACCAAACAAGCAAGAATACTGAACACCAGGCACATGTTGTTATAATGCCTGGGGTCCCCAGTGACTGAGTTGAGAAACACTGGTTTAATAGACAGAAGATGGTTCCAGTAAGAATGGCAAGCGAAACACACAGGTTCGATCAATTAACAATTAGCTTGAGGAAAACTCCTTATATAACCCTAATCTATCTTTCACTTATCTTGTTCATGCTCTTTTGTGTTAGACTTCAGTTTTGACCCATTTATACAGCTGGATGTTTTACTGGACCCAGTTCAATACTTGGCTCAATAGTCCAACAACACAAGTAGCTTTAAGGTTCTGCCACAGCAGGTACAATGAGGTCCATGGCTGGCATCCGGCCCACATGTCAAAATGAGACATATTAAGCCTTACTGGAGGAAGAGGAGGATTGAAAGAGGAGAGCTATGTTTGTTCAAAGATGTAACCCCACACCCATACCTCCAGGAATCTTCCCATAACACTCAGGATTCAAACTTGAATCCATATAATACCCTTTCACATGAGGGATAAGAAAAAACTCCATCCATCCATCCATCCATCCATGCATCCATCTTCTGACTGCTTATCTTGAGTTACAGTGGCTTAAATTGCCAGGAGGGGTGTATACAGGGGTGGGGGCTTAGAAACTTCGGTACAATCTGAAAGCTGATTGGCCTGCTCCCTTGTCACTCAGCATCAAAACATATCATTGGCTAATGATAATGTTGGCTCCACTGCATGAATAGCAGCCCCACTTAGGCCCATAAAATCCTTAATAATTGGCCTAGAATCACTGCTGAGTCCCTGAGAGACCCACATGCTACAATGTAGCCTTACCCTTATGAAGTTACACTGGGCACGAGCGCAAGGTGCCTCCTCAGGACCTCAAACACGTGACCCTGTGTAATCAAGGCCCTTCTACTTCACGTCCCTGCCCTGGGTCACGCTCCACCTGCGGTGGATTCGGAAGGGGTGCACACTGGCAGGACCACGGCCACTGTCACCGTGTTTATCCATTAGCAATGCAGCCCCCTTGATTGCTGTTGTGTTGCATCAACAAGGGACAATGAGTCATAGGCGCTTGGGGTGTGTTACAGGGCTTGGGGGGGGCGGGGGGACAAAAACACAATGTGAGTCCCTTGTCATTTGTGCGAAAGTAAACTGAGGGGAAGCCTTTTTCACTGTTACCAGAGCTCAGTTTTAATAGATCAGTGTGTTACCCAGTAAACTCATGTTTGTGGTCCTTTACACTGAGAGGTAAGATAAAAAATCCAGTGCTAAATGACAATTAGCCAAAGGTTAATTATCACTGGCCTGATCAGAATTTGATTAGATGTATTTATTGCCCTTTTTCTGTAGGGAGCAGTAGTGTGACTTTGTCGTAATACACATCAAGGAACAGTTTGACATATATGAACTATAAACTTCTTATTATGAGTCTGACAACTTTGCTGTGGCTCCCCCTACAGGTCAAACCTCATCCTGTCCCTGCTTTCAGACACAAATCCATAACCATTAGGGCGCATTTGCAGGGGCAGAGCCAGAGGGAGAGGGGCCCAACATGTGCCCCCTTTCCTGTCACTCACCCATTGAAAACATTTAATTGGCTAATGATTAAGCCGGCCCCTCTGCATGAATTATGTCTTAAAATATCCTAGAATCACCCCTGTTAGCTGTTATATCCATGCGCTTCACGCTGTCTCCCTGAATTGCTTTCCGGATGATTCTGTAGAACATGACAATCCATAATCTCTGCCGGGGTGCTGGTCCTCACCATATTTTCCAAGTAGCTCGATAGAAGTAATGGGAGTTTAAGGCCCTGGAGGTCTGCCGCCTACGTCCACTCTACCACCTCCATCTGCGAGCCCTCGTTTATCAGCGGCATTGACAGCTTTGGAAAGCTGGGGGGGGGGGGGCAGTGTAGGCTCAGAGACGGCAGGACTTTAATGGACCGAATTTCCGGGAGGGACTAACTTGAAAGAGCCGGCTGCAGCCTCCCCATTTTTCTCTGAGAGGGATAGAGCTGTGGCAGGATAGTAGCGGGACGGGGACACGTAAGACAGAGGCTACACAAAGTGGTAGCTAAGTTAGTATTCATCAGGGAAGTATACGGGGGTGGGCCACAGCTAGGATTTTTTTAAGGTGGGGGAGCATAAAAGGAACCATAATTCAAACAGAGGGGCCAACCTTTTCATTAGCCAATGACATGTTTTGAATCAGGGAGTGACAGGGGAGCGGGCCAATCAGCTTTTAGCTGGGGCCAGTACATAGCCCTGTACCAAAATATTAGACTTGCCCCATCGCAGACCACGGCAGCCAGTCAGCACGCAGTCAGAGTTCACAGCAGTGCCCCCTTAGAGGGGCTTGTCTAAGTTAGAGTGGTTAAAGTGCTAACAATAAGCGGCCGCGTCACAATAATGAAGGAAAGAGAGCCTTAGCAGGTGATTGCCATTAGCAATTCTCCCCTGAACTGTTATTTTTTTATCCAGAACAACAGGCTTCGAGCAGAGAGCAGGCCCCGGCCATCTCGAAGACGTTGCTTCCGGCTGATACAGCTTGTTCCCAGGCACCCGGCTGTCATGTCAGGCCTGGCTTTAACCCGTCCGCACCTCGAGAAGCCTCTACTCCTGATTTACCCTCGGGGGAGACCCTCATACAGAGAGGAATTGTACCCTTTCGTAAGATGCTCGGCAATTTGTAAACGTCCAAGACGACAGCAGTCTTATTCCTCTGGCAGGCTCCGGTTTGTACAGACAAGCCTCAAGATGACAGGTGTAAAAACTACCAGTGTCACGGGGACCGTGACCACCGGGGGGGGAGGGTTAACTTATCTGGCAACACTAGATCAGGATGGACACTCAGGTACTCTGGGGTCTCTGGAGGCCACAAGCAGGGGCACTTACTGCACAGGTTTGCCCAAGCTGAAGCCCAGGGGCCAACACTAATCTCGACTATGTTGTTTAATACATTTTAAACAACTTTTACACTTAGCCCCTCCGTCTCTGGTCGACAACTTTTACTGTTGACTACCCCATCTACACCTCCGCAGAAGATACTAGGGGTCCTAAGTGAAATTGCCGAGGGGCCTCTGGCCATGATACGCGGGCCTCTGGCCACTAGCTACGAGCTCTGCTCCCAAGGGGCCACGCTAGCCATTGTTTATGAACCAAAAGAGAACTGCGAGCAAATAAAAAGACGATGTAACGTCAATATCTTAAAACCCGTGTGAAGGCTTCAGTTGCTGCTGAAGCTTTTTCTGTTCCTGCTGACGACATAAAGTAATAACAGAGTTCAGCATGTCTGAAGACACGGACCATTAATGGAGGGAAGGCCCTTTCTACACAGAAGCCCCTACTGACCTATAAAAGCCACGGACCTGGACCTCATCTCTGTCCTTGGAGGTCGTCCTCTCCTCCCGACTCTCCATCGTCTTTGGCGATGTGGTCAACAGGCAAGGGCATCGACTGATATAGTCCGTTATCTGGTGGCACCCTGTCATGCAGCAGCAGGAAGTACATAGCCGGTTTCCATGGTAACATGATAAGCAAGGAAAACGGCTGCCATGTTTGATGTCTGATATTCTGCCACGTTCCTGAGAAGCCAAGTTTCTGAGATGTTTGTGGCCAGTAAACACACTTGACTTATCTATGCAAAGAGAAAGAGAGAGAGAGAGAGAGAGAGAGAGAGAGAGAGGGAGAGATAGAATGAGGACCCTGTGGGTACACCGTTTTGGATAAAGCAATAGTTTGGCTAGTGCATAAAAATTCTTCCCCAGTGGGAAAACAGCAGGGTGCTTGCTGGGAGTCAAACCCACAACCCTTAGGTTGCTAATCAAGAGTCCTTACTGCTACTTTCCTTAAGCACAGCCTCATTTCCAGAACAGTGTTGGGCATCTTGTTGTAAAGATCATTGAGAGCCCTCGATATACTTCCAATCAGTGATGTTACCACCCCTTTCTGCTTCAAATAATTGGCCTTCCTTAACACACAGCTCTGCCTATGAATGTATTTCCTAGGCGAATCTCCCATAGGTGTGCATGTATGCGTGAATGGTTTGTGAGCGTGCCCTGCGATGGGTTGGTGACCCATACTGAGTTCTTCTCTGCCTTGCGCCTGTATCTTCGGGGATCAGCTCCAGACTGAAAAGGACAAGTGGGTACAGAGAATGGACGGATGGGCCTTGCTCTGGGACCAGATCGCTCTGCCACCCTCAGGACTGAAGCCGGCATGCTCCTGTTCACGGGCACTGCATCCGGACCCACTGATCACGTACACGCCTGGCTTTTGCAGAAATGTGAGACGGAAAACCCACCTTCAGATCCTTAGTATTCATTTCTTTCTGCCCGGGAATGACACTCGGGTGCTCAGACACTGTCTGGATCTAAACACCAACAGTTACGGCTGGGCTCCCGGCCGAGGTCAACAGCAGGACTTAGGTCAGACCTCCGCGGCGTTCTCTCGGTGCCAGTGGAGATTTCTTTAAGACTGCAAGGGAAGCTCAGCTTCCCCTATAATGTCACAAAATTAATGGTCAAATTATGTACTATTGTATTAACATTTTATTGACTAAAAATGCGTTAGAAAACGTTCATCTCAAAGACGAGTTCGTTCAGAATCAGTTAGATATAGCAGGTCGGCTGACTTGATTTTCTTCTCATACATTCCCGTAGCGTCACAGTGCATTTCCCCGTTGAAGCCCAGCGTCCATTGACTTCAATGCGGCTGCTTTGAACGTTTTTTTTCAGTGCTTTGAAACTAGACGGTCATTGGATAAACGCTGCGATTATGTCCCGCCCACG
>JAODLC010000085.1:22365472-22392379 GCA_026781145.1 Hippopotamyrus pictus | reverse complement strand
AGCACCCCCCCCCCATGCTGTGCGATTCTGAGTGATTCAGGACCCCCCCCCCCCCCCCACCCCGTACAGAATAAGCGGACTGGAAGATGGATGGATGGATGGACAGATGGATGGATAGATAGACGTAATGTTAATGATATACACGTTCACCTTCCATAACCATAAACATGAGCAGCAAACTGCGATGCAGGAGGATAGAAGGTCAGTTTTCTAAGCAGCCGTCATTAATGACTAGGATGGGGCTCCTTTCTTCTGCTCCTCAGGGACGCGGGGAAGCCTGAGAACCCGGTTAAAAAGAACAAAAAAACGAGCGGTTTTCCCTTTCGCCGAAAGAGCACTTTGTGTTTATTTCAGGTCCGGATTACAAAAAAAAAAAAAAAAGACTGGCGTCTGAGTGATGTGGAAGAAGTACCATGCTCGGCTCGTTATTCAGGATGACCGCTGAGACGGATTCGATTCCCGGGAAGAGGGGGAATTGAATTAGATTCCCTCCACAGGGAGAGTGGTGGGGGGGAGGGAGCAGCGGCCCGGGGATTAAAAGCACAGGGTCACCACGTCTTTTTTTTTTTCTGACAGTCATTTTAAGCAGGCAAGGGCACTACCGGCATCCCCCCCCCACCCGAAGGACCCAGGGACAGCCCCCATTTGTCATCGGCACAAAAGCTGCTGTTTTGGCAGGGCCTCAGCTGCACCCCGACAGCCGCGGCATCCGCGCCCCATTCCTCATTCAAAGGTCAGTCGCGTTCTCTAAATATCTCAGAACTCCTTCCCGCGGCCTGTGATTTCCCATGCAGACTGTACTGGCAAACAAAAAGTTAAATATTGCATTAGCAAACAGCAAACGGCAAATAAAATATTGAAATATCGTTGCCTCTTTGAACTCAGCCCTCAACAGGGTGGTTTTCCAATAAAGCAGATTGAAATGGAACGAACTTGGATTTGTTCTCATTTGCCAACATGCTATGAGAATTAATTTGCAGCTTTACGACTCACCGTAGCGGTCCGCACCTCGGCGGGCTCGAGGAGAAACATTCGCAGGCATCTCCTGATCCTTAGCACATACTTCTACTAACCTCCAGCCAGAAATTAAACATCTTCCACCTTATTAAACATAAGCGTTTTATGATAAGGAAGCAATTAGTTTTCATAGCGCCCGACGACAATGTTATCTAAGGTCTTCCTGTAGGTACTGGCATGAAAATATCGCAGGATGCACTACGCCGATGTGAACCACGTTTTATTAAATCCTCCATTGCTGACACAATTTCCCCGTTTGGGTTCTGGCTAATTAAAATCTTCATCTCCACATCATGCCTGGAAGTATGGAGACCGACATGTATCGCTGGAATTTGCATTTGGCAAGATGATCTGTCTCCTGAAGTGCAATTACCGGCTACCATCCCCAGATTAGTCCTTTTGAACTCCTTACCAGTTCTGACATCTGGGAGATCATCTCATGGGATGGAGCACTAGGGGCAGCAAGAAAAGGGCTACCTAGACACCTACCTGCTCCTGTCTGCCTCTCCCAGAGATATGGTATCTCCGGCCGTCGGCCTTTACTCTGTCGGTTTCTGAGAGAAACAGACGAGAGCAGCCATTTGGTGAGCGAGCTTCCTGCATTTCTCTGTCATGCCGGGCTTAGGTCATAAGTCCAGCATTATAAATAAACCATGCAAAGTCCCGCGACCTTACAAACAGCCAGTACGCCCCTAACACAAGGTAACCAGAGTCCGCAGCACACCTCGAAGGGGACACCAGAGTGCGAAAGACAGAACTGCATTATAAAAATTTCCCAGCTCCACGTTTTCAAGCAGTGATGCAGAGCCTGGGAGCGGAATGCAGACGTGGACTGGAAAAGCAATCAACCATCAACCTGACCCGTTTGTTTTGAAGGGAACAGCGTGTACAGTCCACACTCAAGAGGGCATTAACACTCACACTTTCGTTGAGATTTTATCGGAGGGTGTCTAGTAATTTCTACAAGAAATGTTTGTGGAGTTTTGGAATCTGACATGCAGGGGTGTATGCTGGTTTGAGGCTAACAAGTGCACTGGCCCCAGCTGTGCACTGATTGGTCTGCTCCCCTGTCACTCACCAATTCACAACATATCATTGGCTGATCCTTTGTATGAACTATGGACCCTCTAATGCTTCTCACCTTAAACAAACCATGGAATCACCCTAGTGAAGACACTCGACAGCCAAGCAAGTCCGCTGTCACGTACGCTGGTGTTTGCCCAGCAGTGCTGGATCCTGTCAGTGGACCCAAAGGCTGTCATGGGAATAATGAAAGCATTCCATCACGAGGTCCTCCGCCCCTTCCATCACAAAGAGCTAAGTGCCCACACAGAGGGCCCCCTCATCCCTTTTACATTTGGGTAAATGTCACCGTGGAATTTTGGCACCGCATTATTCAGCAGTGACAGACGAAAGGATGGAGTGATCCATCTTTACGGACGAGGGTACAACGTGGCATTTGAATGTCCCCGAAAAAACAAGGCAAACTGAAACCAGGAAACTCATCCAAGCAGGACACAGAAGGGAACCCTGGCATTTAAACAATAATACTCCAGGAAACATCCCAGTATAAATGGGAGGGGCAGTATACCATCCATTATTGTAACCACTTAATCCGAACTGGAGTCGCGGGGGGGTCCGGAGTCTATCCCGAGAACAACGGGTGCAGGGGGCAACCAACCATGGGCACATGCCAACCCACCGCTGGGCACACACACTCACACACACAATTGCGGGGCTAATTTAGACTTGTCAATCAACCTGCCCTGCATGCTTCTAGACTGTGGGAGAGAACCAGAACCCCCCGTGAAAACCCACACAAACAGGACCCAGGACTGACCTCGGGATTGAACACAGGACCTACCCGCTGTGAGGCTGCAGCGCTAACCACTGCACCAGCTTGCCAGCCCCAGGGCAGTAAACCTGTTATCTAAACCTCAGTACCCATCTCCAGTACAAATCCACCCAACATTTGCAAGGCTGGAGACTTGAACCCGCAGCTCGAACCCGTAACCCACCACTTCTAGCTGTTTCGTATTTCCTGACCAGGGTGACAGACATGCAGTGCTTAACACCAGTCCAGTTTATCATGACACATCAGACTGTTGTGCGGGTCGTTACCACTTAAAGAAATATTTCCGATACCGATCCTGGGCTTTCATGACGGAGAACCTGACAAAGATCCTACAACTAAATTTAATTATTCATCAAGGACCTGGCTGGCGCACTCACCGGCCGAATAGTGAAAGGTGACGTGGCTGTAACAGTACCATGAAATTCCCACCGTCGTGTGCGGTGAGTCCCATGCTGATGTTGGCAGAATAAACTGAGATTACAGATTCGCTAAGACCACTGGAAGTTGCCCCCAGCCGACAATGTGTGGCTTAATGGCTTAAGGGGCTGCACCCATGATTAAAGGGTCGCGTGTTCAAATCCCGAGGTTGGCAGAGTCATGGTGCCATTTAGCCTTTGAGGAAGGCCCTTAACCTCAATTGCTCCGGGGATTTGTCACTCAAAAATGTCTGTCACTTTGGGGAAAAAAGTGCCTGCCAAATAAATAAAACATAAAAAGAATGTCATGCTTCAATAGGACAACAGGTTTCTTGGAAAATGTGTCACTTTTCAAACTGACTTGCCATGTCTGTTTCAACTTCACGATATTTTCAGACGCTTGAATGAAACTCCGAACCTCCAAGGTGTGAGTTGATGGGACCTTGAGGCCTGTAGGATCCAGTCTTTCGCTGACAATGATGGATCCGGCTGTCGCTTGTGGCGACGCGTTAGCATGAATTACTTTATTTTCAAGCCGGGTTTTTGCTCTGTCCCAAGGCTAGCGCTTGTCATCACGGCACTGAGGAGGGTGGCGGGGCCCACGGACCACGTGTGGCTTCGACATCTTACGCAGCTTAGCTACCGCGTGATTTGTGGTCCCTTTCATCGAAAGTAACTTACGTGACTTAGGTCGAGTTCTCTGGACGAACCAGTGGGAAAAAATGTCTACCGGTGAAACAGGAATCCCACTCTCACAGTCTCAGATTTAACCACATTTACTTCTCGTTAACTTTCTTCTTCCTTGGATTCTGACCATTTTTCAACGGTGCTCTTTTAATATAATGTGTTGCTAAACTGCTGTGACGTGTCCGTAAATTAGTCTGATAGCTTCAGATCTGCTTGTAATATCAAACAGAAGTTCAGTCCTTTGACTTTTCAAGAAATAACCCATAAAAAGGCACTATATAGAAATAGATTAAAATGAGACACAGAGAGCTGTAGTTGCAATAAGAAGAAAAGGAAATAAATTGGTCATTTATGGCTCACACACATACACACGTACAGGTGCACAAGCATATGTTGAATAAATACATGTAGATTATGCATCATAGAAAATCATTCATTATCAAGCAGTATTTTCAAATTACATCATGCAGTCAATAGAATAAAATGAAAAGGTCTTATTTAAATATATAGTTTTATATTTTAAAATGATAGTTATGTCGACCTGAAACTGCTGTTCTCAAATTAAATCAAAAGGTAGTTTAAGTTCAGAAGGCGACATCAATACATAACGTTTTACGCTGTGTGTGTGGGGGGGTCTCTGTACCAGAGAGGTAAAATCATAGCAAACGCACGCGCAAATGTCAAAACATTATAGAAGTGAACACCTCAGGGTATTATTTCCATTCTGCTTTATTTACATTTTAAACGTCAGTCGGATCTGGCGTGTATGCAGACTGTCATCGCACAAACACAATGACTCGACAGATTCCCAGACGCGGTCGGGAAAAATGTTCTGTGAAACTATGACACCCAAGAAACGGCAGCCATGGAAACCGGAGTCCAGGCATCCACTTAATCTTGACGAATTTTTGGTTATATTGTTAAAATAGTTACAGAGACCTGATCTGTCTAAGTTCATGCGTACAGCAATGTGCAAAATCTAAGAAAACGACGCTTAAATGGTCTTCATGTTGGTGAAACTCCATGATATTGTCCGTCAAAGTGTGTTAGCTTAGCCGTTAGCCTTAGCTAAAGCTCTGCTAAAGTCATGCCAATATTTGCAGCAGCGTGTACAAAACACACATGTATTTTACGACTTTAACAACCTTACCTCGTATGGCTAATGAATACCTCATTGACTTCTTTTTAACTAATTAAATTAATTAATTGAGCTGGGGGTGAAATTTAACAAATACATGGAAAGGTTGGGGTGCTCCTGAAGAGAAGTTTAGGAACTGAAGCGGTGTTCATCTGGCCATCCAACTGGACATGAATAATTTTCTCGAGAAAAGAAGAAATTACTGCTATATTTATTGTGTTACTCTTAACATGCATATGCTCTAATGTTAACCAGTGAACACTTACTATGCAGATTAACAGCTTTAAACATTTCCTTTGACTGCCTGAGGCTTTTTCAGTGCGGCTGCTGTGAAGAGTAAGAGCTACCTGTACCAAATGAGTAGCATTTAAAATGACACCTCTGTCTCTGCTGAAAGCCTGAAATCCAGTTATAAACACAAATATGCCACCGAGATATGTCACCTAAAATGAATGTATGGATGGCGAGTATATACTGTAATGCAGGGTCTGATTGAATCTGTCATGATTACAATTACAGGCCCCCTGCTGGGATCTGACCCACTGAACTACCAGCGTTAAGTGATCTGTCCCTCATTTCAGACCGCAGAGGTTAATAATGTCAGAGGAAGTGCTAAATCATACGCTTGGACCTTGTTTTATTTAATTTTTTTTTTTCCAGCCTTGTAAAGGGACAGAGAGGTGAGTCAGATGAATGGGTTCATTAATATGCAGGCGGACGTCGTTTAGGTTAATTTAATCACATGGTGTGTGTGTGTCTGTAAAGACCCACCCACTTAGCCTTTTCACAGACTTCTGGGTGACTTAGCGGCTATTCGCTAACGAGCAGGCAGAGAGGTCCCCCCCACACACATCTTCAATCGGGCCCCTGTGGGCCCTCATCTTGCAGCTCGCGTGCAGGTGGATAGCTTTCAGCTAGTGGCTGAGAGGCTGCTCCCTGCACCCCCCAGCCCCCAGCCCCCAGCCCCCATACACACTCTTTGATTTTAGCCCATAATTACTGGCTGTTCAGCAGACGGTGGTGCTAATGGCCTCAAACTGAGCAGTCAGACGTAACATAGCAGCGTCGACTTTAGCATGGTGGGCGGTCGGGGGTGATGAGGGTGGTTTAATTGTCTTATACATGCATCTGGCCAATTATGTGACCAGTCACCTGAGCAATCATCTGACCAATCAGCAACCACACTGGTCTCCCGTTACAGAACAACATCTCCCCTGTTACTTCACCTCCTTTATATTAAACTCACTGCTCATGTGATGTAATAGTCTGGGCCATTCGATGCCGTCCTGACAGTGTGATAAGAAGTTTGACTCTCTGGTCCACAGACATTCACCCGAGTCCAAGCATTCATAAAAGGATATGAAAAGTGTTAAATTCCATGATCATGAAATTTCATTAAGGTCAGTATTATCTCATCAAGCTGCTGATCTCCATAGCAACTTACCAGTGCCGGCTTAGCAGTTAGCCTGTAGGGACTAACTAAAACATACGTAACTGGAGCACCTATCATCACCGTTAATGAGTTGTTAAATGTTCACAAAGGTTTAGTAATGAGTCATTCAGAACAGTAGAAGAACCAGCTTTGCGTGTTACTTCTGCTTTAAGTGGCAGAGCTGTCCCTGGCCCGGGCTCACGGCAACACCGGTCAAGTGACCATACGCCAGGCCAAGGTCAGAGAATTCTGGGAAACGTTTGAAATATAGATATCATAACGCACTGCCTGCCATCTTAAAGAAGTCATTAGTTCCCCGGTCCCAGCTCCTTTATGACCCGATCGATACCAGTGACATGTCATGATGCTCCTCTCGACACAGGACAGAACAAACACTTATTTTCTGAAAAAAGTGGGGTGCGGGGTGGGGGGGGGGGCTCCCTTTCTCAATAACATTGTTCAGGAAAGACCAGTCTCATCTCCTTTTCCCGAAGGACGGCCGCCGGCATCTTTGCACTATGGGCTCAGTCACGTTCGTGACATTTTCTTACGTGCAGTGACATTAATCAGGGCCCCTTCCTTAATGTCACCTCACAGAAACTCACTGCCCTCCTGCGTGGCTCTTAAAGATTCTTTATGCAGCTGTGGTGGAAAGTTAACGCCACATTTACCGATGGGCTGTGGTGTTTAATTAGATGTAATGGCCCAATAAAGTAGTGTGAATGGACCATTGTGCTGTGATTTTGGAGCCCAAGTGTTTATCAGGCTTTTTCATTTCTGCCGAAGATGATTTTAGCCTTTGCCATCACAAGGACACAGTTGCTCCCTACTGGATGCCCAGGGAATTGCAGGCAGAGTCTATGTTAATACTTTGGTGGTGGCATTGGCCTAATCGGGCTCTTTTGATTGTGTGTGTGTGTGTCTTTGCATGGTGGGGGGTGGGTTGGCCATTAATGGAATACTTTCAATTCACTTTCATAATGATGCATTTTGATCACAGGATGGTCATTATGCAATGATACTGCCTTACTTTTTATTTCCTCATTGAGACAAAGGTCTGGAAAATGGATGGATATGGGGGGGGGGGGGCATATTTAAAATGGGGAAATATTATTCACACTAAATCTGCTGTGTAACAAATTCCAGCTTCCATATGGTCCTCAAATGATGGACGTTACAGAAATCCAAACAGGGCTGCAGATTTGGCCCTGCGCCAGGAACTCCAAGAAGACATATCTGCGTTCCCGACCCATGAACCTGGCCATTTTGTCATTTTCATCCATTTTTCATAACTGTGCATCCCCAGCAGGGTTTTGGCAGGCCTGGGACATATCCCAGAATGCTTTGGGCAGAAGGCAGGGATTCCAGTTCATTGGCGTTTAATGCACACCACAGACAGTTCAGGGCCACCGATTCAGCTAACTGCATGTTCTTGGACCGTGGGAGGAACCCAGGAGACCTGGAAGTAAGCCGCAAGGAGAAGGTATCAGCACCACACACACATAGGGGCAGTAATGGAACTCACAAGCCACCAGGAAAGAGGCCACAGTGCAAGAGACAGATACATCATGACATCATACGTCACACGAAGGCCACTGCCGTGGCGACACAATAAGCGCAATCATCAAGCTTTGATATCGGTAAAATCCGACACTCAGGGGTGAAATTGGGATCTCATTCCACACCAGCACCAACAGCTTTCCCAGAATCCAGTAACACCTCATTTCAAGTCCAGGCTGCTTTTGGGCTTTAATCAGAGCCAGTTGACCATCGTGAATTTGCAATACTGATTATTGTGTACGGGCCATTTGGGATCTGTGTGGATTTTTAATGAAAAAACTGCAAGTTGCTCTCTGGGTGCAGTGATCATTGCAGAGCTCATCGAAGAGGGAGGTAGCATTTCCTAAGCCATTTGAAATGGCATCACGGTCCTTTCAGGACTTCATCCAACGCTGTAAAACTTAATAATTGCAGCTGGTAAATTACCCAAAACTTTGACATGACACGAAAAACCAGATTTCACAAAATCCGATGCTTTAGCGACTGCAGCGTCTAGTAGACAGAACTCAAGTTTAAAGGTTCACGTTTCATTGTCAAGTGTGTTCACAGGAACACGGTGAAAGTCTTATATCGCTGTTGCAGCGTTGCGACAACTGCATGGGGGGAAAATAGGACAAACAGCAGCGCAATACAAGACAAGACAGCACAATAAGTATGACTAAAAAATAAGTTTTGAAGAAGCGAACATCACTGAGGATGACAAACAGAGCACCGCTTTGTCTTCAGCTTCCCTTTTTGGGTAATTGATGTAGTTTCTGTAGATTTAAAGTAAGGTAAAAACACGGGGAGGCTCAGGATGAGGAAATGCCAAGGGCGATTCCCTTCAGATCGCTATGGAGATGTCGAGATGCCGATGCAGCACCGGTCCAAGTCTGTTCTCAGTATCCTGCCTCCGTTCAGAGCAAATGACGACTTCATCGAGCAGCTAACTTAGCCTAGCGCCAGCTACGCTTGGAAAGGATCCCCCTGTACCTTTCTCAGTCCATAATAAAAGGCATCAATTAACTTCTCTTGTCAAGATGAAACCCCCGAAAGCAATTATGAGTAATTCATCGCACATAATCAGAAATAAATCCTGTTCAGAAGCTTATTCTTAAAGACCGACCTGTTAACCTGAAGAAAGAAACGTACAGGAGGTATTGTCCTCATAAATCGAGTACGGTATCTCTAACAGGCATCTGTCTGACCTCGTGCTATCATACCACGGAGTTAAAGCCATTAACGACGTCCGGCTATCTTCTGGCAGCAGGACTCTCTCTTTCCTGTCCTTCATTGACAGACTTTGAGCAGGCCCTTTGACGGGTCACGCCTCGAAGCGTGCTGGCCGGCGAGATGCACATTTAAAGCCATTTAATCCGGGAACCACGACACGGAAGTGAGCGCTTCTGCGATGGGACATATATCGCTTTGACCGATGGTCACTCGTGCAAAATGCTGACGATGTCTCCAGCCTGTGGTGCACAAATTGCTATGAACTAGAGAGGGAACAGGCTGAAAAACTGCAGTGTCTTCATGGAAGGGAGAACAAATATGTTTCTGCTGGGGAGTGAAGCCCGGGTGCAATCCATTCAGCCTTCTTCCAGCACACTTTCTCCGTGCAAGACGATTTATTATGAAGCCTTTACAATATAATTCCATTCTTTGCACTGTTACTGTTCATTGTCATTTATTATTTATTGTTGCTGTTTATTATTGTGTAAATGTCTCTTTTATACTGTCTAAATGTGTGTGTGTTGTGCTACTGTAGGTCTGCAATTTTAACAAAGTATCTTTCTGTCTGTCTGTCTAATAAGGTGGAATGAAGTGAGATGAACTCACATAACTCACCCATAGACTCATAGACCCCCCCCCCCCATCATGCAAACCTGATGAAAAAAGACCCTCTCCGCATTAAACTCCACACCACGGAAATCATCTCCCACTCAGTGCATGTGGCTCTAACAACAGTGCGACTTCCCTGGCAGTGAATCGCTTGAAAATGCAGCACGCAGCAAAAATGCAAAACACCATTACTGGAAAGGCCAGCGGCGGCTGAGCTGGGAATCTGCATCCAGTGCTAGCAGTAAGCTGGGACTGGGTAGCGTGCCATGGAGGTGCCGTCTCCTGGCGCCAAGCACGAAGCACCCAGCAAACAGCGAGGCATCCGTAGCCGAGCGGCAGGGAGTATGAAAAGTCAAATTTACATGCGTAAAGGCAAAAGGATCTCCAAGCGCTCCAAGAATATCCGTCATCGGAGAGAGCCGATCTCTCAGTGGCTTTTGTGTGTGAAATATGGAAACGCACGTCAACGCCACCATCTGTCTCATCGAGAAAAGGAGGGTGTCGCCTCAGATATTTCTACGCCTGCATTCTGTCGCCCCTGCATTCATCACGCTGCCCTTGAAGACAACATGCACCTCCTAAACATCCGTCTGACAGCTCGGACCCGCCTCTATCACCTCATCCTGCTTTTGGTGCTCAGTACCAGCCCTCCGCATCACGGGAATAGCTATGAAGTGCTCGTAAAAGCGTTACTTGGTGTAAACATCTATAATTTCATTTATTGTTACTTCATAGACACACAGTGACCATCTCCAAAGACACGATAGATTGTTTTGCTTCGGTAGGGCGTGTGTCTGATATCACAGCTCCTTAATGATTTATAAATGCAGATATAAACGTGAATGCAAATAAACAACATATTTCTAAATCATTTATGAAGCCTTTATAGATAATAACCTTATAGGAATTGCAGGTCTCTGTGGTATTTGTTTCAGGTAATATATTAATGATTCAAGGTCATGGTGAACGCAATTCCATTTGACCACAGCAGCGCTCTCTGTAGGTGAACTCATATCTATTATTAATGTATATGACTAAGCGGAAAGCAGACAGACAGAAACAAACTGCCAGAGTCCCACGGGACAGGCCCACACAGTCCAACAGAGTTTGTGTCTCATGCTTACCCATAATGCTTTGTTGTTTTATGCCCATAATGTCCACTGTTTTATAAGTAGCTTTCTCAGCGAATGAATTCTAAACTTATGAGCTTGAAACAAATATCCACAAAGAATAAATGTTAATGAAACACAAGGAGTTAACTTAAAAATATGTAATTAAAATGGCTGATGTTTGGTTTATAAATTATAGTAGGAGGCTAGATGTTTGGTCTGGTCTGCCTCCATATCTGGGGACCGAAAAAGGCAGAGAGCAGAAGACTGTTCTATGCCGTCAGCAACCAACAGGAGGTGAAATAAGCGGCTTGTTACCTAATTTTATTAACAACTTGACTGTACTTCCAGTTTAATTACTCCACACTTTTCTGTTTGACTTTTCTGATGAAGAAATTACCTTTAAGCTTCACATTATGTGCCATAAGAAATCTGTTTTTCACAAAAAGAATAAAAAAACACAGACCCATCAAACAAATTGTGAAAGAAAGCAGAATCCCCCTCACATCTCCCTTGCGAGGTTTACGACAAAAACACTGCGCTACTTTTTTCTCAAAACCTTGATTATCTGATTCAATTCATCCTTCTGTGTTTTCACACTCAGAACGCATTCAAATGACCATCATAAGTCCCGCCCACCTGGTCTCACATCATTGGCTGCTAGCCTGAATGCCATGGCCTTTCACAAATTAACTCCGAGCAAATGCCACCTGTGAGTGGTCCAGTCTTGCGCACTGGTTGTCCTGGAAACGGGGACGTGCCTCCTGGTGTACCAGTGTGACCTTGGGCCAGGTCTGGTTCTGAGTGCCACTTCAGGCTTTGTCTAGCAGGGCAAAGAAAGGCCCTAATAATAATAATAATAATAATAATAATAATAATATCCCAGAAATATGTTGACGTGAACATTGAATTGTGCATCCGTAAATGTTCTGGGATAGTTTGGAAAATGATATCATTATTATTATTATTATTATTATTATTATTATTATTAACAATAATAATAATAATAATGGATTGTTCTAATGGACACAAGGGGTGAATTTCTAGTTCACAGCATTTCAATTAAAACTCGCAGCGGAGAATCACAGCCCGAAACGTGCCCTCCCTCTTCATTTCGGCGGCTGTCAGGGGCCATTAGGAAGAACCGCAGCTCCGCTGTCCAATTATTCAGCACATCATCGGCGATAAACAACTCCCTCGAGGGGGAAGAATATTTCTATACAAATAAACTCCTTTGCGGCATGTAACATGGTAAATAGATGGTCGCCGTGACGATATAATTGACGTGAACATTGAATTGATTTAATACAGTAATGACCGCGGGGGAATTGCTCCCGAGTCGGTCACACACGGAAGGGTTTCTCTCGTTATTCGAGATAGATTTGCAAGTCAGAATCGGTGCATGATGCACCGAGGTGTCTCGGGGTAAGGAGACCGCGGCTAGGGTCGACAGCCGCCATGAGTTCGCTTATTTATTCGCCGTCTGTAACTGCATGGCGGCCGGGAACACTGCACTTCTCAAAGGCTTCCGGGGGTGATTATACCTGATGACTTAGTTTGTCCTAGAAATGTTACACGCTGGATGGCGGCAGGGCCTCAAGTACTTCTTGGTGTCCGAGACCGTGGGCAACCACAGGAAGTAGTTGAGGAGCCGCATTTCAGCTCAAGGACTGTGTCTGCCAAAATAAAATGAACGATGAAGTAAAAATTTAGCTGCTGTGCTTTTTGTTAAGCAAAACACTTCAGTTAAAAAAAAAAAAAAAACAGCTTTGCGATTCAATATCAAACAAACACATTTTGTTGAATAAACTTAGTTCTGAAAAAGCCTTTCCGTACGCTTGGGAACACAGAGTACACGTCAGCCATTTCTGGGTGATTCTCTATGTAAGAAACGTAGAACAATGTGTTTTGGAATTAAAAATAACCTGCTATGGCATTTTCAGGAATGACATTGAGATAGCACAGTTTTTATAAAATGTTTCTGCCGTCTGTCCTGTACAGCATCACCCCACCACCTGTCTTGCATCACCCTGTCATTTGTCCTGTATCACGCCTCTGTCCTGTATCACGCCACCATCTATCCTGTATCACGCCGCTGTCTGTTATGTATCACACTGCCGTCTGCCCTGTATCACGCCACCATCTATCCTGTATCACGCCGCTGTCTGTTATGTATCACACTGCCGTCTGTCCTGTATCACGCCACCGTCTATCCTGTATCACGCAGCCGTCTGTCCTGTATCACGCCGCCGTCTGTCCTGTATCACGCCGCCTTCTGTCCTGTATCACGCCGCCGTCTGTCCTGTATCACGCTGCCGTCTGTCCTGTATCACCCCACCTTCTGTCCTGTATCACGCCACCTTCTGTCCTGTATCACCCCACCTTCTGTCCTGTATCACGCCGCCGTCTGTCCTGTATCACGCCGCCGTCTGTCCTGTATCCCCCATGCATATGTTCTCTCCCCTGCAACCATGGTATAAATATTTCACTGTGTTCCTCCAAACACATCTGGCAATAACACTTGAAACTATAGGCAGGACACAGCTGGGGCCTTAAAGAAAATCACATTCATGAATATCCGTCAAAGGATATTGAACAGTTAAGAAGAATCACTTTGGAAAAAAATCTTCTGCAGTGAAAGGCAATCTTACCCTATTTAATGTGACATCTGCAGATAAATAGTCCACCAGGAGCTTAGGCTCAGCCTGAGCCCCCAGCAACCAGAGATTCACCACCTCCCCCGCATCTAGAGGACACATTGTTACCTTGCCCATTCGCAGCATTATTAAGTCTTAGGGCTGTTGTGTAATTGGTAAAATTGGAAGCCTGCTCTTGGATCCGCAGAGGGACCGGAGTCGATAGCTTGCGATTGCTTTCCGCGCCCCTCTGAGCTAATTTGCGTGGAATCACCAACCCCTCCCTCACTGCCTCTTTGCGGAATGGGAAAAGAAAAACAGCTGCCTGTTTGCTTTTCCTGGTTTTATGCCCTCAGAGCGGTGGTTTCAATATGCAGCTTGAAGTCAAGTGCCCTGTGTGAGCGGCTGCGTTTTAATCAGTGCTGAGCCGGACCCCCCCCCCCCCGGGCTGTACACGCTCACCCCTACTCCAGGGGTGTCACCAGCTCCGTCCTCAACAGCGCTGTTTCTTCTGTCTAAGTATGAAGTGAGAACTTTTCTTCTAACTAATATTATGTAACTAACGCTGCATACTCCCATATTCAGCGAATCAGATGAAATCCAAAATATATGCCCAAGTAACCACACGCCTCCTTGCTTGGAATTAATTGGTTTCATATTGCTTTTTTCCACGATGCCTGATCATCTATCTATCTATCTATCTATCTATCTATCTATCTATCTATCTATCTATCTATCTATCTATCTATCTATCTATCCAATGTTGGTCTGTCTGTCTGTCCATATATTTCAGGTCCTCCGAAGAGGAGTGGTGGTAATAATGAGAACACAATAATAATAATACAGTTTTACTTGATTGCTTTGGCAGATTTCATGTTACAAACTTAAGATTCTCTCAAAGGTAGGAACATTTCTCAAAAGAGTTGCATATAGCGCAACAAAATGGTTTAGCTGCAAAAGCCTGTAACCCAAAACAATTAACTGATGGCTCAAAAGCAAATAGTTCCACAAATTAATTAGGTAGTGCCACCAAAATGAAAAGTACATTATTGGTACACAATAACAACGTGCCTCGCATGGTCACTCATAATGGATATGCACACTTAACGTCATCCACTCCAAATCATCCCTGCAAAGGAAACGCCATGGTTCCAACTTCTCCCTTCCACCCTCTAGGTGGGCCTCTACGAGTGCAGCTCCCACCAGCTACCCCAAGGCCTCAGACGAACATTCCGCTCTAAATTACTCACCAGTTCATTAACAGATTTAGGCTGGCAGTTCTACCAGTAGCTGTACAAGTGCATAAAATGTCTGAAATTCATTTTTTAATCCATTTATGAGGTCAGGCAGACTCAGCACGGGAGACAGACAGGATTCATCCATAATGCTCAGCTCTTCCTAAATCTGCAGAAGAGTAAGGATCCAGCTCCTCTCAGTTCAGGTGATCTCCTCACCTTTGTAATGGGCCTGTTCTCCTTCTCAGTTCCTTCGCCCCTTGTTCTGCTGTTGAACCTTCATATTTTATTCTGAACCACAAAGCTATTTCGGAACACTCCCTACTTCCATCCATCTGCCAGTCCTAGTCAGGGTCATGGGGTCATTTGTAACATAAAATTTATCTAGCAGGGACTGTTATCCAAACCAATGTACATTTTTGAGAAAGCAGAGTGAGAGCCCCTAGAGCAGCTGGGGAGATTAAGTACCCAATGGTGACATCACTCTGTCTACTTTGGGATTCGAACCCATGACCTTCACAAGTCAGTTTAACCCACTGAGCTCCCATTGCGACAATGTCATCCCAATAATGCCAGCTAATATGCGTGAAATGAGCACCATTAAGTTGTACGAACATGACTAACTGCCAAGGCTGCTCTCACTGGGGGCTATTCTTCATAAAAACAGAGGTATTTTTTTATGCATCTTTCGCGATCAATCGCTGCTATCCAACATGCACACAGCATCTTGTGTCAGACATCTGCACCGATTCAAAACATCGATCCACACTAAGAGTGAATTAAATGCTTCATCAACCCCCCCCCCCCCCACACCACCTAAAACCAAATCCATAATATTCGACTTGCTGCAATTTACCGTCAAGATAAATATAAACATCCATCTTGGACATTTGTCGAAAATGCAGACCACTAATGTTGGTTTTGCTGGTTAGCGGTCACCCAATTTATCAAATGCTGGGAGTTGGAGTCTCCGTAAATTGTGTAAGGTGTAGAAGTGAGTCCATTCCTGGGATGGGTCACCTGCTCTCACCCTGGCAGACTGATGCTGTGTCACCAGCCCTTTCATTCACTTCCCCAGTGCCTCATTATGCATTGTAATTGACCTGTTCTGTTCTCTCTAAAACCTAGATTCCAGAACCTCCTCCTTGGACCTGATGCCCATTTTGATTACACTGTTTTGTTGAATGTGTCAAGTGGAGACAGCAGAATGTATCATACAGCAGAAATTGGAATTTAATCCCTATGAATAATCTTTTGGATATTACATCGCCTTTTAATAGGAATCTGAAAAAAGGCAACGAATGTGATGTTAATTCCTGTTTGAGGTGATGATTCTGCTCTTTTTTTTCTTTCTTTTGCTATTTATTAGCTTAAAATATTTCCCCTCATTTCTTTAACACCCAGTAATTTGTTTTTGCGTGTATGAGTGATTTGTCATCACAGTCTGCTTTAATTGTGCAGGATTTGACATATCATTTTGACAGCGTGTGCCTTGGACAAGCATGAGTCGTATGCGGTCGGCGATCAAGGCCGCTGGTGTGGCTTCCCAATTAGGGCGCAGGTAATAAACCAATTAAAAAATAAACATTTGGCTCCTTGTTGCTGATTGTACAGCAGCGGGTCGAAGCCGAACACACATGTATACCCTGCAACTTTTCAGGACGGACGATACCATGGTGAATGAAGCTCTCGACATTTACGCCGCTCACTCTGTGCTGACTACACAGCTGTTACGGGGCAGCTAGCATCTGTCTGCTGATGAAGACAAAGGTGATTTAACGACGTGTAGGGATTTAGCAGGGAATCAGGAGCTTTTTGCTCCTGGCATGCGGATTATCTCAACCCTGAACACGATTCCAGCACTGGGAGGCCAGCTGTGCGCGTCTGACTCCAGCTTTCGCATTTCATGCTCTGTGTTGAGTGTCAGAGAGCCAGCTGCTGAACGTGTTCCCGCCAAGATCAGAGCCAGGCTGTCCAACGCGAAGGGCTCAGATCTGTGCTTCCCGCTAAAATCGGTCCAGGGAACGCGACATGTCTGTTGGTTGTCATCTTGTTTTTATTTTCCTTGGGGCGGGGAAAAAATCGTTCCACTTGATGTTCTTCGTTAACTGAAGAGCTCTCCAGGTTTTCCGAAGCGATCTATTCAGGGTAGGAGTTCCGCTTGGAGCCACGGGTGGTGTTTGTGTGCGGGCACGTGTCTGTGAGTATGGAGGACGGGGGGTTGAAGTGAGAATGTGGGTGCCTCTGTTCAAACGCTAATAGCTTGGATTCCTTGCTCTCTTATTTCCCTGTCCTCCGGCAGCTCTGTTGTCGCCACAAAGCTGCCCCGGAATTTCAATCCTGGACTGTGGAACGCCGCTGCCAGCGTCGATGAGCATCCGGCTGCCCGCGGGTCCAAGCTGCCAAAGAAGAGCACGCGGCTTCTTCATCCTGCTTCCAAACAGAAGCGCGAGGTGGGGGGGGGGTCCTTTATTGTCACAGTGAGTGACGGTCCCATCAGTCTGTGTGCACTCTGCGGGATTCCCCCACCCCACACCCCTTAATTAATTGTTTGTCAAAACGAAGCTCTTCAGCGAAATGCAAGTCGCTGCCGTTTGTTTGGCTAATTAGCACTCACCTGCGTGTCTGCAGACATAAACAAATGGGTGGATAATAAAGGCAGGGTGCTGCTGCATATTCATCAGCAGCTGTGTCCGTTTTGTTCACTTTCGTTTGGTAAAAAATAAAATAAAGAGCTCGCTCTGGCATTCTCATTGCTATTCATGCTGCATATACAGCAAGAACGGATCACTGCATGCGGGACCATCATTTTTCTGCCTGGGTTTTATCTGTTGGAATGGGGTGATAGAATATAATATATATAAAAGCTGTTACTCAACACAGAAATGGCCCGAATTTAATAAATGCTGACTGTGCGTCACAGGAGGCCTATCCTCTGTTTACATACACCCGGAAACTGTTACTTGTGTACCATTAGGGAAATTTGCTAAGGAGAGCGAGTGTGTGGAATCAAAGAGCTTCATTTGACTGGTTGACATTCACTGCTTATGTGAGGTCACACATTTAGGAAGGTTAAAGTTAAATCCCGCTGCTTCTGTGAGGTCAGACATTTAACAGGGTTAGAATTAAATCTGGCTGCCTCCATGAGGTCACACATTTAGGAGGGTTAGGGTTAAATTCCACTGCCTCTGTGAGGTCACACATTTAGGAGGGTTAGGGTTAAGTCCCACTGCCTCTGTGCGGTCACACATTTAGGAGAGTTAGGGATAAATCCCACTGCCTCCGTGAGGTAACACATTAAAGAGGGCTAGAATTAAATCCCACTGCTTCTGTGAGGTCACACATTTAATAGGGTTAGAATTAAATCCGGCTGTCTCCATGAGGTCACACATTTAGGAGGATTAGGGTTAAATTCCACTGCCTCTGTGAGGTCACACATTTAGGAGGGTTAGGGTTAAGTCCCACTGCCTCTGTGAGGTCACACATTTAGGAGGGTTATGGTTAAGTCCCACTGCCTCTGTGAGGTCACACATTTAAGGGGGGTTAGGGTTAAATTCCACTGCCTCTGTGATGCCACACATTTAGGAGGGTAAGAGTTAGGTTAAATCCCCCTGCCTCTGTGTGGTCACACAATTAAGGTAGTGTCCCTGCAGGGGTACTGAGAGGACCAGGGACCCTTTAAAACAGTTTCTGGACTGGTGGGTTGTGACCTAAAAATGGGTTACAAAGCCGTTTTCAGTGGGTCGTGGAGTCTGTTGTGATTTTCTGACCGAAGAATAATGTGGGTCCAGAGATTAAAGCAGTTGAGAACCATCTCTTTAAAACAAACCCATTCAGCCAGTAAAGAGCCTTCCATACCATTCGAAACCAAAAGCGCTTTCTGGCATGTTCTGAATCCCGTGGGGATGGGGTGGCACAAAGAGCACAATAAAATGTGAAAAATAGATGAAAATAGAGTCTCTTTATAATCTCTTCTGTTTCTGAATCATTTCAGAAAACACACCACCATTTAAAGACAGATTGATCCTAACTTCAAGTTTGCCTTTATCGTCCAAAATGCAGGCCCTACTAAACCTGATGAAGTGTTCATCTTAATTACAAAGAAACATTTTGTATTTCTGAGCTAGCACAGTTTTATTACTGCACAGTTCAGGCCACGCTCATATAATGAAATGCACAAATGTGTATGGAAATATCTGATATACACGCAGCATACGAGTGTGTCTGTGTATTTGTTGAAGGGCATCTTAACTGAGAATCCCATTAGAAGTAGCTAATGCTCAAGTGTTTGCAAAACACAGCTTTCCCAACACCTGCCAGCTAAACATCTCGAGAAACACCCTTCGCTCTTTGGCCCGTAGAGGACATAGCCATCGATGCCTCGTTCTGGGACACTCTATCCTTTGTTCGATACCCCACACAAAGATGTGCTTTTAGCTGAATGGGGTGATTCGGAAACCCTACCTTTGTTTTGTCAAGGGCGACTTGCCATCAGGCAGAGGAATTTGAGATGAAGGAGAGACAAATGTTTGTTCATCGCCGACAAACTGGATTCCCCCAGTGAATCTGTCTTCTCAGCGCCTGTAATTGTTTTCCGGTGATGAATGGCCTACGGAACATCAACTGACTGCTGTATTATTTTTCTTATAGTCAGCTAGTAAAAGAATGACAAGAACAATAAAATATCAGTATTAATATTGTTGTTGCTATTACTATTAAGTGTATAGCTGAAGTATATATATCATACAATGTTTACTGTGAGAAATGGTCTCAGAAATCTGGTGGAAATCTGCTTAACCTTCACCCAAGACCTTCTCTATTGTTCTTCCAGCCATGAGAGATGGAAATGAAATCTGTTATCTCAGAAACACGCACACTGAAATGTTTGTGACTGCGGTCTATAAGCAGGGAAAAATTCTGTGATCATGCTTTGCTTACAATTGTTTTATTTTCAGCTTTTTGATTATTTTTTTTAATGACATCACTATAGGAAGGAATAAAAATTGAAATAGGTCGTGTTGTCTTCAGACTTTGAGTTTAGCGTCACAAAATGTCTTACCGAAGATGTCTTCTAATTTTATCTGTGAGAAATGATCACAGAAAGAAGACAGATTCACAACAGACTTAAGATGTGCCAAGTCATAATTATCTATATTTTAACCTATTTTAACTTTTGACTTTTTTCCCCAGAAATAACAGTGTCTTGTTGTTATTTCTGAGTGTTTGTCTGAGTGTTATTTCTGAGTGTTTGTCTGAGTGTTATTTCTGAGTATTTGTCTGAGTGTTATTTCTAAGTGTTTGTTTGAGTGCGCATTTCAGGGTCTATTAATCTTCAGTGGGTCTATTTTATTTCAAATGCTCAAGCATATTGCTTTAGGTTTTCATTTCCAGATATAAATAATTGGGAAACGTGGAAGTCATGCGATTATCAGAAGGAGCTGTTTGCTGATGTTTCCATAATTCAAAATGAATATGCATTAGGTCACAGTCTGAAGCATCCCCATAGGCTGTGCTCTCAGATTATTTGCATTAATTACGAATATCGTGTCACCAGTTAAAGTAACATATGGTTTATGTTACTGTCGTCTTCCCTGTGTGTTCTGTTCTGCAGACATTTGACTAAATTATAGTTTTACAAAAAGCAGGCCATATTCTGAAAGGACGAAATGGTGGGATTTAAGGACGGAACTTGGTGAATAGAAAACAAACTTTTTTGGACAGTCTGTATAACTGTCATGCTGTGCGACCTCAAAAATAACCTTTGCCCACTAGAAATTTTCCACCGCGATATTAAGATACTCAAATAAGCATCATGGATATGCAAGAGGAATCCTGGGCTGATCAATATTTCATGGACATCAGCTCGGGAGAACATTCAGTCCAGGGGATTTGCTGAAACCAGGCTTATTCAGGGGGGAGCGATTCTTTGTGATAATTGTGCTTCTGACCCCCCCCCCCCCCCCCCCCCCCCCCCCCCCCCCCCCCCCCCCCCCCCATCGCAGATGTACCACCAGGCTTCTTAGATTGAATTAGGTATGTAATTTGACCTCTTAGAAGATATCGCAGAACATCTGGGCCAGTGGGTTTCCCCCAGAAGAGGACAAGGCATCAGATCCTGTTTTGAGTGGCTCGCCGTTTAACTGGTCTGAGATCAACTACCATCCCCCGAAGTACAGGATGATTTCACATTATCAAGATAGGGTAGCTTAGCCCTTATCTTTCTGAGCTTTCAGCAACACAGCGCAGTCCTGGAATGTCGCAGTGACCAATCAGGCAGAGGTCTATTTGCTGTGCGATCCGCGATGGTCTTCTTTTACCTGAAGCCGAAAACAATGTCCAGAATTCATAGTTATTAAATGACCAAAACAGTTAGTAAAACAAACTGATACAGAACCAATAACAGAATATCAGTGCAAAGAAACAAAGTCAGGCAGACGGTCAAATAACACAAATAACCCTATGAATGGCTATGCTCAGCTCCGAGTAGATCAGGGGTGGCCAATCTTATCCACAAAGGGCCGGTGCGTATGCAGGTGTTTGGGATAACCTGCAGGTCAGCTGTTCAAACCCAGGTGTGGGGACTCTTCAGCCAATCAGTCCTCTAATTCGTAATCTACTTACGGAGTTGCGGCGAAAACCCGCATACACACCGGCCCTTTGCGGATAATATTGGCCACCCCTGGAGTAGATCATACGGTACGTTGCAACTAACTGATGAAAACAGCAGGTATTTAATCTGGAAATACCTATGGGTAAATCAATTTAACAAAGGAAGGTGATCAGGGACTAGCAAGCTGTACGGATCCCGGATCCTGGAGTCGGAGACTGACAGCCACACTTTTCCATCTCAATTTTCATTGGCTGACAGGGTCCGAACGTCGCTCCTTACGACCTGCGGCTGTAGAGCCCTGAACTTGAGTGCCTGATCGGGTAGCTAAGCTGAGATCCCATATCACAGTGACATCCTGTTGGTCTTACAAATACATGCACACACACCAGATGGATCCCTATGAACATCGCCTGCCCCTGGCTGAGCAGAACCTCAGATACCAGCTCTGTCGTCCACGGAGAAGTTCTGAAATCACGTAAGAGCTTCCGAGGACCAAACTGGGCACAGTGGGGCTGATCACATTGAAAGAATCATTGTGTCGGGTCTCTTTAATCATACTTCAGTCTGTTGAATTAAAGTGCTGTATTAAGTGAGGGATTATTAAGATCATGTAGGCCGTGATGTTTCTTTCTGAGGTTATTATCATACCAGCAGGATTCTGTACTATTAAACTTCTTTTGTACTCTTTCCTTCTGACACTTTTAATATACATGTTGTGTAGCTCTTGCTCCAAAAATGCTTACACTTGTGCTGACTCCTTGACAGCATGTATGTTTGTAATGTGCTATTTGCTGAACTTGAACATCGCTTCGGACAACACAGTATACTGAGTAAATGTATATATAAATATTTCATAGAGAGATTATATGATATCCTGCCAATATTATTACACCTCCTTGTGAAGGTTCAGCAGGATAAAATCCTTAAACTGCTCGTAGAGAAGAAGCATTAGAGGCATTAAGTGTATATAAATAATGCAGGCATGGCTAATTTGTGCCTTATGATTTCCGCCACTGGTCTATTTCATGGTGTCTCCTGCCACTTTTTTTTATTTTCTCCAAAGACCTTCAAGTGAGAGAGTGTAGGGCTATGAATATCTTAGTGTCAGTCAAAGGGTTTTCGCTTTGCTGGTGTGACTGGGACGGTGGCATGATGGATCGCCCCGCAGGGATAATGATAATCGCCCCGTGTAGCCATGCCCACGTGGGTATGGAGCGGGCTGCAAAATAAACCCCCACAATCCAGTATCAAAACAGGCCCAGTCACTCTTGCGGAAAGAGCATCTACTGCACAGCTCCACTTTCTATCTCGCTCCTGCAGATCTGTCACTCCCGCTCCTTCACCATCAATATTTCCATCCCTAGCCACGGAAACTTCTGGAGGCTCCGGGGAGGTGTTTGAGAAGCCGAGCCGCACGATCGCACTCCTGCCAGCACAAATCCCAATGCTCTTCTCCAGAAGCATCCTTGGGTTTCACACCTCCCGGGAGCGAAATCTCCAATCAAAGGTGTCGCCGGGCTCTTGGTACCGGGTTGCGTAAGCCCATTGTCTGTATGTTCGGGTCGCGGCGGCCAAGTGGGGGTGATGTGACTAGTGGCTTCTCAGGTGACAGAGACTAGCACCTTGAAAGGCCTCCCAGATCCTGATCCTTTAACCAAGAGGTATTCAAACTGTGGGACATGAAGGAACTGCAGGGCGTGCAGATGAGGAATAAAAAACAGTACTGTGTTGGGAGGGGGATGAGCTGGGGTAAGATCTATTTTGAAATAATGTGTCAGTAAACATTATATGATGCTAACCATTTAAAACAATGACAATGTGAAAAATAAACGAGTGGCTCAGTGGGCTACGTTTCTGTGCCTGCGATTGGACGGTTGGCGGTTTGAGCCCTGGCCTTGGTAGCCACATGTCCATGGGCCCCTGAGCAGGGCCCCTAACCCCCAGCTCCAGGGGGGCCGCACATTAGCTGACTCTGCACTATGACCCCCAACCTATGAAGAGCAAGATGGGGTTGAAGCATTCCAATGTACTTGTGCAAGTGACGAATCAAGGATTTGTAAGTTTTTTATACTGAATATGTGGAAATTTTATGCAATGTAACCAAGGGTAACAGTGGGAAAGTTGCTCATACTTGGAGGAACCACTGAAAAAAATTGTAGAAAAGAAAATGTGATGGCAAAGCAACACCTAAAATGAGTAGAAACTGAAAAAAATGTTGTGTGTGTGTGTGTGTGTGGGGGGGGGTCAGGGTCAAGAGAAATTCATCAGTCCTAGGGTGGCGCCTGTCAAAAGCAGTTTGAAAACCAGTGCTGGGATGGTTCCTTTGTGCCATTATATCTTCAAGAAAAACTAAGAAGAATTAATAACGATGTGACGGAAGCAACATCTTCCCCCGCTGTCGTTTTTTTGTTTAGTTGTGTTCGGAACACAGTTTTTGGCATTACTCTGACTGTGGGGAAACATTAGCTTGTTGTTAAACTGGAGTTATGTTGTGCCACTATAGTTTAGTGATTAAGTTTTTGAGGTTATGGTGACTCCCCTAAGGGAAAATCGGGGGGGGGGGGGGGGATTGGGGGCGCGGGCATTTGTTGTGCTTTTCTGCATGGATGAGATGGTTTTCACTTTACGACCAAAGGGCTTTTATTTTAAGTTTGTAAAAATAACTTTTACACTTGTTTCTGCAGCATTCCCATCGCTTAATATGTTTTTCTGAATTCCAGTATTATAACAACCATCCTACAATGCCAGTATTCATATTTTGAATATTTTCTGTATCAATAAATTTTCCTTCCTTTTCATATTGTCCCAAATTCCTACAGCAAAAAGCATGCTTACCACAGATGCAGATTTTATTATCCAGCTAACTGAGATGGACAACTCTGTGAATGAAAAACAATGCTTCAGGTAAAGACATGCAAAGACCAAGTTGGTTAAAATGAAGGGAATAAAATGCAAAGGAAGAACAATAAGCATATTTTAGGAAATTCCAACGTTCCTTCTGGCACTGGTGAGAGTGGGCCAATAATTCCCTTTGCATTAATCGAACATGTGAGAGAAAAGGTTGTTCTAGAGTTTATGACTAACCGCCCCCGCACCCCCCATGCCAATGTCAATGTCACTAAAAGGCTCTCCAAGGTATTTGCTTCCCCCACAATGAACCTCCTGACATGCTAATATAGTAATTTCATTTTGGGATATTTTTATCTTTGGCGGGCGGGGGGGGGGCGGGGGGGGCAGCTTAGTCTACCTATAGGCAGATTGACCCCATCTGGCCCTCTGAAACCCCCCCAACATACAAACTGTGTCACCCAAACTGATATTAGCTGGATACTCCTTGCTTTCACATCCGGCTAATTTTTCTTATGTTATTTAAAATCATGTGTAGAGGACACACAGTGATGGACAAATGGCGATGGACACACGACAATGGACAAATGGTGATGGACACATGGCAATGGACACACGGTGATAGATACACGGTGATGGACAAACGGTGATGGACACATGGGGATGGACACATGGCAATGGACACACTGTGATAGACAAATGGTGATGGACACATGGCGATGGATAAACAGTGATGGACACATGGCGATGGACACATGATAAGGGACACACAATGATGGACACATGGTGATGGACACATAGCAATGGACACGGTGATGGACAAACAGTGATGGACACATGTGATGCATACATGGTGATGGACAAACAGTGATGGACACATGGTGACGTGTTTTGTGAGCAGCAATGGAAAACTCGCCTCTTTAATATAACAGAAATTGGGGAATGGTGGTTTTGAGTGAGTTATCGACAGGAACAGGCCGGGAATGTTTTGTTGGGACAATGTCAAAGCATCCTAGGATAGTTCACGATTAAAACAGCCTTGTTCATTTTGGCAGACAGCCGTGAAACATTCTAGAGTCCATGTTGTCCTGAGTACGGTTTGTAATTGCCTGGGATACTCAGGGGACCAGACCCTGATGGAGACGTAATATCACAACAGACTGTTCCAGAACAACATGCCCAATACCTGTGGAACAGTGTTAAGGCTGGATTTGATACATTCATCACCAGAGAGACCTGGAGGGGTGCCCATATTTATAGGACACCCATCTTTGCAGGGGTGTCCAGCTGGCTTTCACTTTCACATGATTAAAATGAATCTGGTGGGATTCAGACAGTTGATAGCCATGCATTAGCTGGGAAAAGCAATCAATCATCAAGCAGGTCCACCCTGGTGTTTCAGATGGCATGCAGAGCTTTCTGTCGCGATTGCCAGGCAAGCTCTCAAGTGTATGCTGACAATGCACATTCATATAGATAATCCACCGGCGCAAATAAGAAGCACTGAATCGAGCAACTACTGCATGCGGACATCAATTTGTCATGTCTGGAACTGTGTTAAAAGGCACAATAGGTAGAAACAGATTAAAATAGAAATTATAAAGTCAAGCAGCCCCTCTCCAAGTGATGACACATCTACCAGAAGCAAAACACCCAGCGAGGGTGAACAAGCGAATACTGTTGGGCTTATAGTCTTTATTAATGTTTAATTTTAGGCATGTTGATGAGGACATTTTTAAACAGCACGTATTATTAATGTGTTTGCTGTTTGGATCAGCTGGTAAACAATAAATCCTATGAAACCCTCCCTTTATCCCTCTATTCCTGGGTCGACAGCAGCTCTCCAAGGGAGAGGTGCTTTTCGGGTGGAGGTGACACTAATGTAATTTCTCACCCCGGGCAGCATTCACGCCCCGGAGCGTGTGTGAATCCCATCCGCCTCTTATCACAGCTCTGGGACCACCATGCTTCCCAGGGATCTGATGGGGCGCACAGGAATCTTCTCAGGCTAATCGACCGGGGCCCGCCCGTTCCCGCCTGTAGACCCCCAGCGTTTCATATGGTGTTATTCTCTGCATGCCCCCCTCCCATCCCATCTTACAGGTAGAATTAATGAGGTGACAGGGAATTAGACGGAATGACACATCATGCCCTCTATGTTCATAGGGGTTGCGTCTGATTTATGGGACTGCTTCTCCACATTCCTCTAGCCCAGTCCCACCCCCCTATGTTTCCCTCAATTACAAAGCCCCCCCCCTCTCCCCCAACTCACCCACATCACCAAACCCCTCCATGTCAGCTGGGTCCCCAAAGGCCTAGTCACTCAGTACGTCTACATGCACAGATAAGTTAAGCTATGGTTATAGCTCAACTACGCCATTTAATCGAACTACTGTCCTTGTCCCAGTATACATACATGGGAAGGGAATCAATTTATTGACCAAAGTTTGTTTGACTCCACGACAGTAGGTGGCGATATGGCTCCTTTCAGCTTGTTAGTATTGGGCTTTTTCTGGTTGACCTATTACGTCACAGATGTAAAAA